>JBAMCP010001830.1:0-17576 GCA_037075105.1 Lissocephala sabroskyi
AACTCCGCGATGAGGTCAAAGTCTTCGGATGAAAATGCCAGGAACCCATCAAATCTCTTCCTCTCCTCGAGCCCGTCCTCGGGAACACAACACAGGCAGACGTTGTGCTCGTACACCCAAATGAGGATTTGGTCTTTAAAGTAGAGAAAGGCAATGATGGGAATCGTAATCATCGAGAGAACTGCCAGGGCTGACAAAATGTACGTTCCAATCGCGGGACAAATGTCGTCGTATTGGATTTCATTAATGCTCTTCATGGACTTGTTGTTGTCACAAAACATTTCCGAGGAGTCGAGAATGCTTGAATGAAGCGCTCGTAAGGATTTGAGCATCGGAACGCCATCACAGTCACAGCGAATTGGGTTCTCCGAAAATCGAATTTCTATATCTTTGTGCACTTCAAAGAACTTCAAAACCTCCACATCCATTGAAGAAATGTTATTATTGCTGAAATCCAAACTGCCCACGGTAAATGAAGGTGTTTTATCGATTGTTGTGAGCCGGTTATTGCCGAGATATAACCAATAAACACTCGAAGGCAATTGTCCTATGTTAATTGAAAGCAGTTGGTTGTAGGAAATGTCTAAGAAGGAGAGTTTATTGCATTCATTGAACATTTGCTCATCGAGATGTTCGAGTTTATTGGCATTTATATAGAATGTTGTGAGACTAGAGGGCATTTGGCTTATGTTCAAAGCAGGAATTAAGTTGAAGGACAGGTTGATTTCGGACAATCTTTGAAAGTGCTTAAGGGTCCCGTTTCCCACCGACGATATTTGATTGAAATCCAGAAACAACATAACCAAGTTGGTGGGAAGAAGGTTCAGTCTGATGTGCATGAGTAAATTGTTTTCTAAATGCAAAACCTCAAGATATTTGCAGCTTTCAAAAATACTTTCATCGACAACTTCTATAATATTCCGGCTGATATCCAAATGCAGAAGATTGGGCGGCATTTGTATGTTGGTTAACCGCTCAAGTTTGTTCCTTGCGAGATTCAAATAATGCAATTTCTTCAATGAAGAAAGCGCAGTTGCATCAATTTTGCTTATTTTATTATGGTCGAAGTCCAATAGTTCAATGCTGGGCGGTAGTCCCCCGATCTTTACCTCTGTGATTAAATTATCATGAAGCACAACATATGTCAGCCTCGTATAATCCTCGAGTGCGCATTGCAAAATATTTGTTATATTGTTAAACCCGAGATTAAGCCTTAGACTGCCGGCTATTGGAATTATTTTCTCTAAGGGCTTTACAGTTTGCCAGTTCATTTGACACGACACTTCAACTTCATTGGTGTAGCCAGTTGGGAAGCACACACAACCAAATGGGCACGGCCTGCGATTGACGTGAAGCGTGAATTCACATTTGTGGAAACCGTCGATGAAGCAAACGAAGGCGCGAATATTTTTAGAGGGTATGTAATTATTACTGGGAATCTGGATAGTCTTTAGTTTGTGGTAATTTTCAAATACTTCTAATCGCAGTTTGTAGCTTCGGTCCTTATAGAATATTTTTATGAACTCCAAAGACTCTTGCAAAGCCGTGGAACTGAAAAATAACCAAATTTCCGTATTAATATAAAACATAATATTTCACGAAACTATGACTACGCCCAAGGAAGATCCTTAAATGATTCCAAGAACAGCAAACGGTTGCTGCGGTGAGGGCGTGAAAGGTAAGCGGACAAATGCACAAGATCTGTAGTCCTTGTGCTTGCTTCTTTATTCAGACAGACTCAGAAAACAACTGAAATCAGCTTAAATAAAATCAAAGGAATCATACCTGAGGAAATCAGAATTCGCTCCAATAACATTTTGCAGTTCGAGATATTTCAGGGATGTGAAGTACTGGAACCATTCAGGACTCAGATCGGTGGTGTTGATATTTTCAAAGGTCAAGAATGGAATTTTCCACGATTTGTTTAATATTTTCGACTTTAGAAAATCTAAAATGCTTGACATATTTTCAAACTCAAAATTCTCAACACTTAATTTCAACTCGGTATCATTAAAGACAATCGGATCGCCCGCACATAATAATAATCATTGAAAATATTATGGAAAAGCTCGATTTTCTTCGACGCGAGCTCATCGGAACGCATCATCCAAAACCACAAAATCGGAGCAAGTCAGATTTGTATTAGCCAAGCTTTGATTCACAGAGTTTTTGAATGGATAAATTGGTCTTTTTGTATAGGTATGAGGATTATCTTTGCACAAAAATTTCAAGGTTCCAAACTGAACAGTCATTGTGAGTCTTCCAATTTCCGTATTTGTTTGGCACTCGGATTCAAATTGTTGATTTTCATTTTCACAAATTTGGTTTTTGATATTAATTTTAAAAATATCCACCACCGGCTCTGCTTTTAGCTTTACAAGAAACACACAATAAAACAAAACCCTATATCGCAGCATTTGGAATTTAAGAACACGCTCGGGGGTTAAAGAAATTAAACTGAATCGGTTTCGGGCGAACCCCGAGTTTTTAAGGAATTTTATCGAGCTTTGTGGAAAAGTGAGTCCCTGCGGGACAATATCGAATCCTTGATAAGCCACTTCAAATCAGTTTGAGCTTTTCTCCAGAGCATAATAATTGACTTTAATTAAAAACAAAAAAAAAACAATGAAGGAAGTAACAATCGAGTTTGCTCGACTTTATACGGCTTTTTCATTTAAAAATAAAAATAAAAAACTTTTAACTGAACCGAACTACGGCCGCCGTACTTGCGGTAATCCTTCCATGTCTTTCATTACTCTTAAATAATTATACCTTTAGGTAAAGGGTATAGTAAAATTCCACTAGGTAGACAGACACAGCCAACTGGAGCATTTCACAGCCTGAAATACTATCGCATTATTGCCGGGCCTTGACAACCGCGAGGTCAGTTCAAAATAAAATATTCAAACTAATTGATTACGATTGGTAACGAGAAGATCGGCAGCTGTCTGGGAGCACAACGCTCCCGGGAAAACGAGATTAGATGAACAAAAAAGCAGCAGACAGCGCGCCGCCACAAACCTACAGACTGGGGTGATTGCATTTTTAAATTTGGATCTCCTCCGACTATTAATAACCTTGTTATATTCAAATATAATTCTTTGTTTTTGTGTCATGTACCATTTTGTATTTATCGTCGCCTAACTAAACGTCTTGTAAGTGATTCCATAATCCCAGACAATCAAAAAGAAATATAACCTCGATCTTCCCGAAGATTTAAAGAGTCAAAGTATTATAACCTTATTTATATCTTCTATTAGGTTCGAATTTCTTTTAATATTTAAAGCTTGTAAGTTAAATTTTATAATTCGAACTGGAAAATACCTCAACTCCGAAACTCTTGCGGTTTTCCGGCAGTTTCTGATTACATTCATAGGCGAATTCTTGTTAGCTAAATTAATGGAAATTCCACAACAAAATCAAGCCTTCAGTTATGACTCCTCAATTACCCAATTAACGACACGTAAAACCCACCGATTAATGGCTAAGCTTTTTGGCCAAATCTCTTATGCGAGGCTGGTGGTAGCAATTTCCCAAGAGTATTAAATACCCCGAAATTAACCTCTCACCTGATCGAATTATTTGCTCATTGGAAAGGGTAAAGTCCGCAAATGCAAATGCAGACTGTCGATGACAACAACAACAACAACAACGACTACGAAAACAACTGCACCAACAACTTAGTGCAAGAAAATTAAATTCTAATAATTCGTTATTTTGACATGATAGTCACGTATTAGGAAAGAAAAACAACTACAAGCCCCATGGCGAAAATTATGAGACTGTTAACCGGTTCCACTGTCAGTGGACTGGCAGAAATTGAAATTAATGCGCCAAATGCCAAAATATTTTCAACAACAAGAAAAACAAACGAAATTTGCATATAACCAGCGAGCCAGCAGCCTGGAAAATGCATACGCAACGGCCTCCCATTGCCACTTTTCCAGGTAGTCCGTGTTGGCCGCGTGGTGATTTGTGTTTTAACAGGCCACCCACATGACGTCCGCCAGCCGCCATTGTTCTTGGTGGGCTGCGTTCCCCCAAAATCATTAAGCGACCCCACCCCACCCACCAGACCATCGATCAGCGATCAGCAAAATCGAAAATCAAATTCGTTGGACGTTGGCTGTTGGCCGTTCGCATGCACGTTGGCGGCCCGAAACGCCAGCCTTAAATGGCCAGAACGGGTCAGTCGGCCGGTGGTTGGGTCCGCTCATTTGGGGGTGTCAGTGGTTCCGATCGAGCAAAACTTGAACTTCGACTTTCGAAAAATCGACTGCCCCACTGACTGACTAATCAAAAAATTATGCCAAATGGTTTTCCATTGAGGAAAATCTCTGCAAGGGCTGCCGGTCGAGGCGGGCGGGAACTTTTTCAACAGTTTTGTTCGAACAAAACTGCCAACGAGCAGTGCAGGCCAAAATCTTATCAGTCGGCCAATTAAGACAAAAACTAAACTTGAAAATTGACAGCAACTCGTAAGCTTAAATCAAATCGAACTGACTGCTTGCCCAACTATTCTATACTCTTTTCGGCGGGGTATTTTGATTGAATAATTTAAAAGTCTTGAGGGTCTTGGCATTTGGGCAATTGAATTGAAAACCGGGATTCGTTTTGTTAAATGATTCAAGAATTCGTTCAATCTTTTAAATTTGAGATCCCTTCAAAGCATTTACGTCTTCTTTTATTCTCTGGTTGATCTTTGCTTTGGTTCCCAGCTGCTGATCAACAATTTTTAGAATGGAAAGATTTCAATTTAGACGATTTATAATTTATATTATATACCCGTTGAACTATTTCTACCTTTTCTACTCTCTTCCTACTACATTTTTCCACCACATTTCTTTTGGGTTCATGATTTAATACAGGTCTAAGCTGGATCAGCCCAAAAGCGCTCCTTCTTCACAATAACTTTAATTCTGAGTGTGAGCTCTTTTAAATGATTATAATTTAACTTCCCTCAATTCTCGAGTTACTAACATTTATTAAAATAAAATGAAATTGCTGGCAAGTTGCTTTGTATTCCCCTTGACAATTTTGACTTCAATTTATTTCAAAAATTCTAATATGTAGTAATCAAATATTCGGATACCCATCCCCATTCATTGATCTTTGAATCTAAGACTTCAACTTGGTCGCCGTGCGTTCTTCCTTTTCTAAAAGATTCATATCCTTTATGTCCGCCGCTTTGAAAAGAGTATTTCGCATGGATTACAGTTTGTCAGCGGCTTGATTATATGATCTTTCCCCAAACTTCGCTAGCCGCCGACGGATGGGAGAAAATGCAGGCCAAACCAATCGGTGGGTTGGTGGGAAACGCGGCCTGCCGACCGACCGACCGACCGGTCACCAATTTTTTCAACTTCGATTTCGATTTGGTTTCTCTGATTAGCCGAATGTGAGCATTGCGGTTGTTGTTGGGCAAAAATTTAATGAGCTGCCGCCACGTCAAGTTTGCCAATTTCGGTTGTTCGCAATGCCGCTGGCTGCTGTTTGCGGTGCCAGTAGCCAGCCAGAGTTGCCGCCGTGCTGCAGGTGCAGCTCAGATTAGCCAGGCAGCTTGGCCAAGTTCTGCTGGCTGCTCCCAATTATGTGTGAATGATTGTAATCTCGATCAGGGGGCCCATAACTCACCGGGGCAGAGACAAGCAGTTGGCAATTTGTTGTTTGCTTTGTGTGAATGTCAGTTGAAGGTCGTTCGGCTGATTATCTCCTTTAGCGACAACACAAAGACAAGGAGTCCACGGCGGCCTCCTCTTCGGGCTTAAATTGAATTCATTTACAGCCCACGCCTCGAAGCCAACCAGCCGTCCGTTTGCCTGTCTCCGTCCGTCCCACAATCGTGAGGCTTTCCACGTTCAAAGGTTATGACGGTGTCGTGTCAACATTTTCAGTTATTTATTGTCTGGCAAAAGGGTTGCCGCGCCAGTGGGAGGGGCCCCGAAACAAAGACCCACTAATGCGCCCACTCAGCCGGCCGGGCAGGCTGTCAGCCCGTCGCCGCTGTCGGTGGCTTTGAGTCCTCTCAGCCCGCCTGTCAGTTATTAATGGCAGTCTATTGTCTTGGCTGTCTGCGCTTCTAACGGCGCTTTGATTTTACCCAGAATGCGAGTGAAATTAGCATTCAATACAACGCCAATCAACGCCCTATAGGAATCGCCCTCAATGCCCCCACACATCCCCCCCTTCTTGCTGTCTCTTCCCCAGGCTCCATGTAGGTGGTGGCGCTGTCGTCAATGCTTAGATCTTTTTGGGGGCATTAGAGATTTCCGAGATCTGCGCGCCAGGTAATCGCAATCGTGCTCGTTGTGCTGATTGTTGCCAGTCGTCGTCCGTGGCCGACGTGGAGGCCTTCGGTGTTTCATCTGCCGCAGGAACACATCATCAACGTTGGCCAGGCCAAGGGCAGGCCAGCGGCGAGGGGGTGTGGGTGGTTAGGCAACATTGCCGCGCCTTTTAATTGCCAGGCCGCCAACAGACATTAGAACGATGCGTCAACGATCCACCGACGACGACAGCGACGACGCCGTGGAGGAGGTTGAAGAGGTGAAAGCCGAACTGGAGGACGGCGATGACGGCGATGGTGATGATGATGGCAAAGACAAGAAGAGATGACAAGCTCAGGATTGCTAACCAGAAATACACTCACCCAAAAAGTCCCCAAAAATGTGAGATTCTTCTAAGCTTCCCTCTTCAAATTTTAGCAATATGTCGACATGAATTTAAAGGAAGAATAAAGTGTTATAAGTTTCAGATCAAAGATTTTTTTATTTCCATCAATTCCTCTATTAAATGTTTGATTCCTTGTCTTCCATGAATTGGGGGAACCATTTAAGCAGACTCCAAATCTGGACAATTTAAATTCGGTGAAATTTATATTATTTATCCAGAAGACTGCTTATTGAGATCTTCAATCTTATCCAGAGCCTAGTAATGTTCAAGATCATTTCTGAATTGAATTTAGGAATCGAAATCGAGAGAAAAACTTAAACCCTTTTTAGATAACCAAAAAGAGCAGAAATTGGGAAATGTACTCCGTGTTTTGAGAAGATAATTCGACATCAAAGAATTTAAATATCAACTTGAAATATATCAAAAAAATGAATAAAACGGAACACACCATAAAAAAATCGGAACCGAAGAAATATTTATTTAAAATTATAATTCCATTAACTAATATTTGGGAAGTCATAAAAGTTCCACGCTTTACTCCTACAATCGCCTAATGCAATCCTTGGATTCTTTTTCTGATGAGAGTATTTCGAGGTCGTTCAAGTGGTGCTCCCTGTCAGCCGGCAATGCCAACGCGGCTGCTGTCGTCGTTGCTGCGGTTGTCGTCGAGTGGGTGGAGAATATGACGCTGATGTTTGATGCCTCCTTTTTCTGCATAAATAGAACATGGGCCACTCTCAGCTAGGCCGGCAGCCAGGCGAGCCAGAGAGGCAATCGTCCCAGCCACGACCGTCATTCAAACGGGGCCCAGGGAAAAAGGCCAATGATGTTGGCTCTTTAGGCCGTTTAGGCTGCCTGTGGCGGTTGTGGTTCTTGTTGCTGTTTGACATTGCAATTGTTTTTAATTTCAGCGACATTTCATTGTGTGTGCGCTGGCTGGGCTGACATTTCCGGAGTGTCTCGTTCATTAGACAGCCAGACCACGGAGGAGCCTCTAATCGGCGGATCCCACCTAACCGATTTCTCTGGTCATAAAACCCAGAGCATTTGGTTATACTGACCGATTCACCCACAATCGATCAAGTGAAACGCATAACCGCTAGACGAGGCCGGCGTCACGGCGGGGAAGGCATTCAAAAGTCACCTCGTTTAGCGGCAGCTGCAACAGCAGCATTAGAATTGCTAAACGCCGGCAACAACAACAGTTAAGAGCAGGCAGCAAAAATGTTAAAACGATCACGTTTTCAGCAACAGCGGCAGCGGCAACGGTCACACCAACAACAACAGCGAGCGAGTGCGGCTGCGGCAGCAACAACGAGTGAAATCCTTTCGGCCAAGAAGCAAGGCGAGGAAAAAAATCTCAGCTGCCGTTGACATTCTTTCAGGCCGACCACTGAGCATGCTAATCCAGCAGCAGCAACATCAACAACAACAGCAGCAGCAGCAATTGCTGCCCAGAGGCCCAACAGCAGCAGCAGCAACAACGGCGGCCTCGGCCCTCGATAACTGTAAAAATGAGAAAAAAAACCAACGCAAGCAGCGAGGCAAGTGAGCCATGAAGCATGAACAACACCAGCAACAACAACAACAACAACAGCAACCGCAGCAGCAGCAACAACGGAGGGAACTCGGCAACTGGCAATTGTCAAGCGGGCCATGTGTGATTTTTTGTTGTTGTCGTCAGAGTGGCCGCTGGCTGGCCGCCTGGCTGCCGTTTTCACACACACACTCTCAGCTAGCCAGCTACACACACGTGGACACACGGTGCCAAACAATTGTCATTCAATGGCGAATGATTTTTTTCACAATTTTTTGTTTTCTGTGTGCGATTTTTTTTCGGAATTAAACGGCTGGCTCAGCGATTTTAGCCAAGTCTATACGTCAACCCCCACCCCTTAACACACACACACACACAGAGGTCCTCTGGCCCGGCAAAGGGGCTTTCGGGGGCCGAAGGGGTCGTCCGTTTGAGGCGTACAAAATGCAAATGAATGCCGATAATTCAAACGATAAGTTTGTCTCTTTTGTCTTTTCAGCTTGTTTCCAGCTACTGTTTGCTGTCGTTTGAGGAACCCCCCACACCCCCACCCTCATCCCATAAGCCATTCCCGCCCGCCTGCTGCCGGTAGACAGTGGCCGTCGTCCTGGCTCTCGGATCACGATTTTTAGGTTTCTACATTTGATTGAGTTTTTTTCTTGGCTTTACTGACGACGCAGACGAAAGAAAATTGAAATAAAAACAAATGCACAAAACTAACCAAAAAATACAAATTTATTGCTGGAAAAAAAAGCACATAAAAATAAATTAAATACATGAACAATAAAAGAAATATGAAACATCGATAAAATACTGTATATAAAAAATGCTTAATAGATTTTTATAATTAAGAAAATAATTACTTTGAATTTCTAGAATTATTTCTTAACACAGAAATTTATTCCAGTGAACCAACCTCAGGACAATGCTCCTCTAGCCAAAACAAACACCCTTTTTTTTTTTGGGATCCCCCAAAACCTACAGACGAAATGTTCCTACAAAGAGATTTTGGCTCACTTGATTTTGTCACTTTCAAATTTATGAGTCTATTCATGGAGTCCACTTCCCTGTGCATAAAGCATCGCCATACATTTGCCCAATGAAAAATGTGCACACACACACACAGATGAGCTTGGATCGTTTATATAACTTATATAACCGGGTAACTTCAGTAACTTCATTTATGTGCAAATGAATCCCACGAGGCCGGCCGAATTCACCGCCAGCGCAAAGCTTCGGTGGCTTCTATCAGAAGACTTAGGACACGAACTTGGCAGGCCGGTGGGACAGCAAAAATGTGAAGTTCAACGGTTGATAAAAATATGACAAGTTGGCCGTCATTAGTCACACAATTAACATATACAAATATTGCAGGGAGGAAGCGAACGACGACCCAACGGATCCTCTCGACCGACCGATGGTCACGTACCGCCGGGGAGCCCGACCGCGGCCGTTGGTAAGCCGCAGTTGGAGACACGCTGACTTCAGCAAATTGTCAATTACTCATGCGAGCGCATCCATCCAGGCAACCCGACCGGCCGACCAACCGACCGGGCGACTTGGGCTGGCGACCCGCCGTCAGGTTGCGCAACTGGAGCCTGTCGACGACAGCCTGGCAGGCTGGCAAACGGGCCATGGATGACGATGATGGGAGACGCCAGACGGGAGACAACGGACAACGGACTGCCTTTTAAAGCATCATTAGCAGCGATAATTAGCGCCGTGGAACGACAGCCCGCCGATTGCCCCAGAGGAGGGCCAACTCGAGTCGCTCGCTGCCAGGTTGGCTGGATTGTCAGCGGGGACGACTGGCTGGCCAACATTTTTTGGCTAATAAATTCAAAAATGTTAAACGTTTTTGGGCCGACGTTGTTGTGGCTGCCGCTCGGGCTGCCTTGGCGTTGGCAAATTCGAAATTCGTGAGAGATTTGCCTGCCGAAAAGGTGGCAAGCAGAATGACGAGCTCCAGCGCAGCGGGGCGGGGAGCCAGGCCTGCCGGCTGTGTTTCTATTTCATTCAACTGTTCAGTGTTATTTATGTTTTTTCCAAAGCGACAGGCGGCCAACAGTCGACTGGTCGCCGCTTTTTTTCGGCCACCTTGCCGTGCGTAGCGCGGCCAAGGATGCCAGGGGGCGGCTGGCTGAGCCTTAGCCAAACTGGCAGACGGCAGCAGCTACGCTCGCTCCGCTGGTTAGCCAGGCTGAGTGACATGTTAATTAGTCGCTTACATGACAGCCGTTTGCTGCTCCAAACCGCCAAACCCGCCCGCGCCGCCGCTGTCCTCCTCTCAAATGGAAGTGGATTTTTTTTTGTTTTTTTTAATTTCTGTGTCTTTAGCAAATGCTAATTTCTTGTTGGGCAACCAGCGACACCTCCGCCGCACGAACCACCAAGCCGCTGCTTTGCACTCGGTTGGGTAATTTTAATTGAGCAATTTGCATGGATTTGATTTATTTTGCTCAGCCGGACAAATTTAGAGCCACATTAACCCAAATCCCAGCCAACCAATGACGAATGTCCTCAACAAAATGTGAACCACAAAGTCCCATAAACTCAGCCAGAAAACAGCTCTAAAGAGAAAGCATTCGATTGGTGAAAGAATCGCTGAACCTTAAGGCGAAAGACAATTAAAGCTTCGAATCCATTCGACTTTTTCAAGTTAAGGAAGATCTTTAGTTCTTTAAAGACTTCGTTGGAGTTAGGAATTTTTGTAATCCTTAGAGATCAATCAAAAAAATTGTAAAGGGTTCTTTAAAATTTTTTTAGGCCCTTTCTTCTCTCAGATTTTCAAGAGACTCATATCCCTGCTTTCTCTATCGCTCTTCTTTCTCAGCCTTCATTTTTCACTATGCTAAATTAGAGTCTGCCGGTCTTACAAGGGGTAAGTGGTAAAGGGTAACTTTAATCTTTCATTGTATTCTTATCGTTGTTATCCTTCGCGTTAGTTTAAATATTCCCGTTTCTAAAATGTATTATAAGCGATCTAAGAAACTTTGAATCAAAGCGGTGTTCATCGCTTTATTCAAAATTATCTTGATTCCGCAATTTCTCCACATCAGTTCACTCTTATTTAAGTACTTTGACTCTAAAAGAAAAGCTTTTCTTTTTTTTCTCCGTCTATTCTTTCCTTTTGGATCCCATACTTCTATAATCCAAATACCAACAGATTCTTTGAAATCTCTTCCTGATTTGAGCTTCCTCGGGTTCCCTCCTGTTTCTTAACATTCTCGGCCGGAACCTCATTGACGGCTTTTGGCCATCAGTTCCCCTCGGCTGTCATCAGCACCACTGTGTCTCCACCAACAGCGCCAACCATCATCAGCGTCTTTGTCATCGTCGTCAGCGCCATTGCAATTTCAATAAGAAAAAACATTTCCACTTCTTTGGTTTCTACTGCGGAAGCTTCTATGCTCTTCTCAATCTCACCATCTCCGCTTCTTTCTCTCTCACTGATTTCTTTGCTATTTTTCTATCTTTTGCGCTGTGTTCTAATGCTTCCATCTTCTGGCATATTTCTTGCTGCTTTTGGCTTTCTTCCCCGCCCCTTCTTGGGCCTGAGGCTGGCTTTTGTCCTCGCGTTGCTCGTGGCTGTTGCGCTTAACAAGCTCACCGCGTGCAAATGGCGCTATTAAAATGGCATTTAAAATTTAAGTTGCAGTTTCGAACGCTGCCATCTCACTTGCTCCAGCAACACTCGCCGGCTCTTTCCAACTGCCTGCGCCGGCCGTCTGTCCATCTGCCCAACTGTCCGTCTTTCTTTCTAACCGCAAAAAAACCCAAAACGATTTCAACCACACGACTTTTCAGATCGTTGAGTTTTTTTTTTTGCATATGTAGAGAGGCGTGCAAATTGCAATCTGCAGCAATGTGTGTGTGAGTCAATGCAACTGCGTGTCATTGTGTTGGTTGGCTGGGTTGGTTTTGTATCTCGCGGTAAACATTTGAGCATCTAAGATGCCGCTGGCGATGCCGAAACCGTTTGCCAAGATCGTCACCATTGCTGGCATCGCCTACCACGACAACAGCAGCAGCATCAGCAATAGCAACAGCAACAATTCGACGGCTCTTTTGGCCTAAACGTGTGACTGGGCTTTCTTTCTTGGCTGTGGCCAGCAGCGAACAACCAACAACTGTTTCAAATAATCACCACCAACAACAGCGGCCGCAACACCAACGACTTCGATTGCAGGCCCCAAATGTGTTACGGTCAGAAAAGCTTAACTTTTACCAAACAGTCAATGGGGGGGAGGGAGGTAGGTTGGCGGTTTGCCGGTGGCTTCAACTCCTTCACGCGTTTATCGCCGCCACAGCAGCAGCAGCAGCAAGAGCGGCGGCAGCAGCAACAAAGTCCACAGGCCACCACAGCGATTACATAGATAAACATTCTATTTTGGCAATTAATTGGCATTTTGTTAGTTTTCCATTTGGATTTGTAGAAATGTTTTGGTTTCTTTTTCTTGTGTTTTGTTTTTCCCCTGCACGAAATTGAAACACAACAACGGCAACCGCAACGGCAACGGCAACAGCAACACCGACAACTTGTTGCCCGGCTATTCGTGATTGCTGACAATGATTAACCAAGCGACAAGTTGGAGAGACAAATAAAAATAAAACGCGTAAGTGGCCATCCACCCACTCGATCCGTCAGTCCGCCGGTCCATCTGTCGGCCGCCCAATCACCCTGGTGACCCAATCACCCAACCAGCCCACTAACAAGACAACCGCTCGGTAATTAGAAAGTCAATTGCTTGAATCTCAGCCAGCTCTGCCTGCAGGAGAAGGGCCAACAAAAAAGAAGCTAAGCAGAAGGTTTAAAAAATTGCTGGCTGGATGGCTTCTTTCCCAAAGGCTTCTTTTTGCTGGTGGCTCAGAACTCAACTCCAATTGGAAATGAACAATAGAGAAAAACATTCCATAGCCGTTTTGAGATTAACGATATTAACGAATTTAAAACAAAAGCCCAAACAATGAATTTATTCCATGCTAAAAAAACATCGATCGGTGTTCAAGTTATTTCTTAAAATTTATCATTAAAACGCCCCAAAAAGCTCTAAGAAATTGTTCAATCCACGCTCAGAAAAATTCACCTATCTATGCTTCGTCTGCATATTAAGAAGACTCCTTAAGCGTATCAGAATGTTTAAGAAAGATCTCAAATAAAAAGTATAAATATATTAATTAAATTTAACATATATTTTCGGAACCGAAATTTAATTAAATCGGGCCGTTCTTTGGTTCTTATCAATAAGTTTCAGCGCGAAAAGAAATAATACACTTTTAGGTATTTGAATGTTATTAGTTTTTCGCTTTACTCTTCCCATTCTGCTGATAAAAAGTAAGGAGATTTTGATGCGTTTTTGAGGCGGTTTTCGGTAATGTAAATAACATAAACTGCGGTTTTCTGAGTAATCTAGTTCGTTGAAAATACTTTAAAGTCCCCGAAATTTATATGGAAAACACAACCGAATTAAAAATTCTGCTGACAACTTATATAAACTTATTAAATAAATTTCGTTCAACTATGCCTAGTTTTTTCTATTTGTGACGCCGAATTAATCATATTTAACCTCAGCCGACCCCGGATTTTGAGAAGCTTTTTGTTTGGCTGCTAGTCGGAACTGCCCTGCATATGTAAACTAATAAACGTATTTCCCCCAACTATGCCTATTTTTTTCTATTTTTGACAACGAAGTAATCTCATTTAACCCCAGCTGACCCCGGATTTCAAACAGTTCTTTTTTGTTTTGTGGACAGTCGAAGCTTCCCGAATCGCGCTTGATTTGACCTTTGCTGACCTGGCTGGCTGTTATCAGAAGCCTTTCCTAAGAACCGGAAGCTGAAAAACGTTTATAAACCTTGGAACTTGGGCGAAATTAATTCAGTTCTAAATCTCAATTTACTCTGTGTGGTGACAAAAATTCAATAACGATGGCGCAATTAATAATTTTATTTTTTTGTGCACTGCTTTCAACATTCCAACTAACGCCAGGCGAGGATATTTTTAGAGTACACATCGAAAAACAAGTGAACAATCTTCACTCAGTAACAGTTCAATTTGGGGTCTTAAAATTCCCTTGTGAATATAATCCATCGGAATATTATAATAATGAAATTTACCCATTTCGAAATGCTTTGAATAAAAGCGTTTCAATGGTTAAAGTGAAGTGCAATGAATTATCGGTTAAATATCCTGACTACAATTATAATTATGAATGGCCGCAGTTTGTCGAACTTTACCAAAATTTCTTTCAAAATGACTTTTATGTGCACATCAAAGAGGGTCCGCCGGTTGCCTTCAACGACTCAAATGTAGTTTTGAAAATAGAGAAATTCAAATTTGCAAGTATGCCGGACATTCTGAATTTCCTAACTGCGAAAATAAGCGACGACGAGTGGAACATTCACAATATGGTCTTCGAGAATGTTGAGTCCTCCGACCTGAGTCCTGAGTGGTTCCAATATACCAAATCCTTAAAGTCTCTTGAGTTACATGTGTTTGGCACGAATTCTAATTTTTTGAGGTATAAACATTTTGTACATTACAATACATAAAGTAGAATTTAATGCAATCATTGTTTGTGTTTTTAGTTCTCCAACTTTATCGGACACTTTGGAGCACTTGACCATCTACTATCGGGAGCCGGACTTCGAATTGGGCCTACAGGTCTTCGACAATTACAAGAAACTTAAGTCGATTGTACCTCCTTCTAAGTTTAAAAAGTCAAAGAACACCAAGGCTTTCATTTGCCACGACATAGACCAATGCGAATTTACGGTGGACATTAATCGGAGGCCTTGTCCAGATGGTTGTGAGTGTGAAGCCTTTGCACAGAAAAATGAATTTAGATTAGAATGCCCAAAAGAAAATATGAAAATTTTAACAAAACCAATTCCCATAGCTGGCAATGTTAATCTTTATATGAGAAACGAAAGAAAAACCAACATATCCGACCTTTCAATAGGAAACTATTTGGATCTTAAAATGGTTGAGTTAAATCGCAACCAAATCACGGAACTAAAGGTTGGGCAACTGCCTCCCAAAATAATGTACATAGATTTGTCCCTCAATCGCATTGAAACGATCGATGAAAACGTCTTGGCCTCATTCGATGATCTTCTCGTTTTAAATTTGCAATTTAACGAACTCCGAAAATTTAATGTTACATTGCCAGCGAAGCTCAGAGCTTTGAGTGTCTATTCGAATGAAATAGAAGCCATCAATGAAGCCAATTTCGCAAATTGTAAGAATCTTACGACTTTGAACCTCTTCGATAATAAGCTGATTGAGATCAAAATAAACCTGCTTCCTACCAGCCTCGTGAGGTTAGATTTGAGATATAACCTCCTAGCTTCGGTTGGGAGTGGGACACTAAAAGACTTCGAAAAAATTATTGATATTTATTTGTCTCACAATTCAATTGAACATTTGAATTTCACTCAAATGCCGCCCAATATTCACAGATTCTTCATGAGTGACAACAAACTCGAATATCTAAATGCAACAGTATTTGCGGAATGCAAAGAAATTAATGATCTTCGTTTATCCCACAACAAGCTAACTTCGATTGATATTACTGAAAGTCATATTAGTTCAGAATCAATCGAAAAATATAAATCTCTGTTGGGAAAAATAGATCTTAGCGCCAACAATCGCACTGCTTCAGAATTAAAAACCGATGCTTTGAATAAATTTATGAATAAATTCGAAAAAGAAAATAAAATAAATTCATCGCCCGCTGAAGTCATCATCGCTAGTTTTGGGCTGACGATTATTTCGGTTCTGATTATCCTGAATTACTAAATCCTCATCTACGAATTCTCAACATTTAATATATATGTAATAGTTTAAATTTAAAGTCTTGTCGTTTTTCTTTGAATCTGTTTTAGGTAAAGGGTTAAAATCAGAATAAATTGTTTCCTTGATATTTTATATTTTGTTTATGTGAAGGGATTGAAGGCCAGCGGTCAACGCCACACGCAAACGGCCTGTCAGCACTTTGTGGCTGCAGCACAGGCGACGATAATGTAAACAACTCCTGGATTCCTAAAAAACATATAAATTAATAACTATTGGTTAGGGTTCTGGTTAAGAAGAGACGAGTGGTTCATTAGGTGGTTGAATTACAATATTTTGGTTACTAAAAATAATGCCTCTGCTGCTGGTATCCGCTGTCGCTGCAGAAGCTGTAGTCGCTGTTGTCGCTGCAAGTGTCGCGTTCCACGGATTGTGATGGCGTTCTTCTGAAGTTGGTCTGCCGGTATGCACTTGGCGGAAGTCTTGCACACGCAGAATTCTCTTAGGCTTAGGCACTCTCGGTGCATTTGTTTTTGCATCCACGACATCGAGTTTCAGTCGATTCAACCGATCTTTCGATTTCGATTCCGCAACCGATCTTTGCAGCGATGCATTCCGAATAGTATCGAGTATTGAGATGGCATCGAGTTTAAGTCTATTCTTTATGGCAGTGTATTCTGGATTGTTGATAACTCCTCCCCCTTTAAATGCGGACGTCCTCGGTCGCTATGTAAAATCTTTGCTGTATAGTTGCTGGTCTGGAACCTTCTTTGAGCCTTTCTTACGGATTTAGAATCGTACTACCAATGTGACCAGTATTAGTAGCAATGTGGCCGAGATTGTGTGTCAAAGAAATACTTGAAGACGCTCGCCGAGGCTGTTTTAAGTATTTTATTTGTTTCCAAATGGTGAAATTATTTTGATCCAAGCACCAGGTACAGGGTATATCACAGTCGGGCTGGCTCGACTGTTACTTCCTTATTTTATTTATTTTTTTTTTTTTCTTTATATCACACCAATCCCACCGCGTAAAGCTCTAATGAGCTATAGACCAAATGCTAAAGCGTTACACAAAAAAAAAAAACGACCAACCAGACGCTAGACGCTTTTATTGCTCGCAATGCAAAGATCACATTTGTCAACAACATTACAAAATTGAGTATATCTGTTTTGATTGTGTTAATAACTAAATTAAAGTAAAAAGAAAAAGATTATTTAACTGTTCCAGTGTAAATTTAAAGGAATGCACGTCCAATTATTTATACAAATTATAAAAAATATGTGCCTGTGCGAGGGTTAAAAACAGATTGTTGGATCTCCAGGGTACAATTAGATTTATGCGGAACAATGGTTCTCCATAAATCAGTTTTGCAGGAAATCGATTTAGTTTTAATTTTCGGCTCATTGGGTGAAGTTGTATAAAAAAAACCCGAAAAAGGATGCGGATATTACTGGTCCTGTTGTTTTGTGTGGTTTCCGGCGAGGACATTTTTATAGTTCACATAAAGAAAATCTCTGAAGGAACCAAAACTGGTCAGCTCAACTCCGAGGCAAAGCTGAAAAGTGAAGCCT
>JBAMCP010001831.1:0-17573 GCA_037075105.1 Lissocephala sabroskyi
ATTACATACTTTTCATTTGGGGAATGAAAGTTTCATAAGCGGACTTCCTGCCTCCCCCCCCCCCCACAGCTTCGTCTGTGGGGAAAAATGAATACAGATTTTTGATGGAATTTTTCATTGGAATAGTTTTTGTTGGATCCCCGTAACTAATATCCTTTTTGAAAGAACTGCCTGTTGGTTATTTAATACTCTTTTTGGCAGACATTTGATACTCTTTTCTAGGCCTGGGGGCCCCACTGACTGCTCAATTTGTGGTTGCTGTTGTTGTTGTGGTTTATGTAAATGCAACCGCCCAGCACACCCACAGGCCATTGAAATTAATAAGGCGCATCCAATTTATCAAAATCAAAAATGCGAAAGCGGCAACTCTGGCAGCGAGAACAACAAACTGCAACACAATAGCCATTCGCCTGGGGGGGGGGGGAGGGGGTAAATAATAATAATAAATTATATGAGCAATTAAATGCATTTGGCCCGGGCCGGGCGGCGGATCTTGAACCAATTTCAGTGCCACGGAACCGGAGAGCTGCGCTCCGACTTTTATGCACCAGCGGACACAATGGCAGCCTACGGACGGACGGAGCGACAGACGGACAATGCAAATTTGATGGCTGAGAGGCCGCCCAGAGCAAAAGCACAGAAACAACAAAATAAATTAAAGGCAAATTAAATGGAAATCAACTGCAGCTGCGCCAAATAAAAAATACAACAAAATAGAAATCAAAATAAGTCTACTCACAATTATGGCCAAATAGTATCTATAATTATGGGGCAATGGTCCATCACCTTTCATAATAAAGTTCTGTGTGCGCAGGAAATGCTCACGGAATCGCGGATGATAGCCAATCACCTGCGTCACCTGATCGCAATCGTCGAGATCATCCATATCAAAGTCTGTGCTGGGGCACTGCAAAGAAAGAGAAAAAAAGTTAACAGATTAAAGACAAAACTCCCCAATCGAACTATTTGAAATCGACAAGTCTATAAATTGTGGAATGAACTGTGCACCGGGCCACCTTGACATCGACGGAGACGACTACGCCGATTCTATTGGGGGGAAGGAGAAGCCTGGACTACAAGGATTTGTCGGCCCGTTGGCATTGGCAACTGCACACCTACGCTCAATGCGAGTCTAATTAAAATGGAATTATGCACAACGAGGGGCTTCAAATTATCGGGCGAATGCAACAGCCCCCGTCTGTCCAACTGTCTGGCTGTGCGTGCGATTCTCTTTCACATCATTTGCAAATTAACTGAGCAGAAGCTGTCGCCCTCTCCACCCAGGAGCTCGGGGAGTTAAAAATTTCATCACCCACTTTGTTGGGAAGGGGGCACAGTGCATTTCATATCAGCCAGGCCCCCTCCCCCGCCCCCCCCCTGCGTGTGTTGTTTGTGAACTTATTTGCCGTTTAACGAGCTGCTCTGTTGCTTGTTGTTTGGCGTTTAATGTGTCCGACTGACTGGCTGCAAAATTTAATCAGTGCCGAGCGGCGGCGGCTGCTGTTGCTGTTGTTGGTTCTTTTTGTAGCCGCTTTATTATATCACTTTGTTGTTGTTCTCTGTGCGTGTGTGTGTGTGTGTAAAAAAGAAACTAAACTAGGCCGGCATTATTAACAGTTCAATGACTTTAGTGCTCCCCCCTCGATGCACAAAAGTACAACTTCAATTGGCAGGAAGACCTTCGGCCAATCAAGATCATAAAAACATATATTTTATGGATCGCGCGCCCACGCGCCCCTCCCCCGGCTATGGGCGCTAATTAATGTTAATTTCCGATCCCCCAGAGATGTTGGCTCGGATTAGGCCAAGAGCCCATCATAGCCATGTGTAAAACTGACAAAGTCTCCGTGGCAAGCGGCTCATTAATCACACTGATATTAGCATTTATTTACCATCCAAATAGCCGCCACTTTCACGTCACCCTGCAGATGCGATTAATTAAGTTTAAGTTGTCAGCAAATAAGTCGAACCGAACACAAAAAATTATAGACTAAATGCAAACAAGCGTTTTACATTAATCACGCTGATTTATTCGAAACGATTCTCTTGCAAATGCGAGCGACATTTGTTTGCCCAATCGAACGGTTATCGATAAGTTCGCCCCATCGCCCGGCAGTGTTGCAAAGTTCTGCGGATAAATGACACGCGCCAACTTTCGGCCCTCTGGCAACGCCGGCTGCCGCAGATTCAATTTGTGGTTCTTGTTAATTTTGGTATTTTGGAGCAGCTTAATGGCGCCCGCGCGACTAAAAGAACAATAGCGAAAATTAAAATCGCGTTAATCATCGTTTCGTTTCCCACCAAACAAATTGAATATTCTGAGTGGCCGCCGCGGCGTATACGTAACCTTTAACTTGACATTTTGGTTGCATTTTGCGAGGGGGGAGGGGAAATTATGGCAGCTTATCGGGGACAACAACACCGAAATCGAAATGTAAACAAATAGAAGCATTTAAGTTCAGAGGGGCATATGGAAAATTAGCACACACACCCCCACACCCACAAACTGGTTGGTCGCTGGTTAGGCAGACAAACCAGTTTCGCTGCCTCGCGCTGCCTCGTACGAAGGTGGTTAGGCCAAGTTTAATGGATCGTCCGGCTGTCCGGGCCTCCCGACTGCGCCCGAGCAGGCGAGGGTGGCCCGAAATGTTGTTGGAAACGATAAAAGTAAAAATATCGATAACAGAACTTGTGCAGCTCTGTTAACTTCCAGGGCAGATCCGCAAATGTAAATCGACTTCGATCGAATAATCGATTTAAAGAAACTAAGAGTATCGTTATCGTTCTGTCGCTTAGAACTCTTCAAGCTGCTCTTGTTTGTTTGTGTGCCGGCGAAGAGAAACTCGCTGGACGACTTGGCGTATACGTGATATGTCGAGATTTTCGTTGCCCCCCGGCCGCCGTATTTGTCTTGCCACAGCCATTGGGTGAAAATCACCCCCTCCCCCGGCCCAGAAACTACAACAACAGCCCGCGGCAGGTCACGTGAGTGTATCACTTTCGGGGGTCAAATTCGACCATCAAATCCCCTGCCCGTTGATTCCCCCCCGCCCCCTGTGGCGCGGTTAGTTAGTCCATTTCGGTAACGATCCAAAAATAACCACAAATTCGGCTACGGTTACCGTTAGATGTGAGACATCTGCCAACCAGTTTTCAAATCGAGCAGCTGGCGCCGTCCGGCCAACAAAAAATGTAATAATTTATTAACTCAACTCCCCCCGTCCCCTGCCCCGCCGCGCGAGGAAGTCACTCAAGTGTCTGTGTCAATGCTAATTTGAATTTTGCTCGTAAAACCAAAAAAAAAGGCATTAATAACCTACGCCGATCGGCAGGGCGGCGATTTTATGGAGAGCTTCGTGCGGACAAAAGAAACCAAATAAAAATCGAACCTCAAGGGTTGCCATGCATAAAATTACAACTGCCGGACGGACAACGGACACATCGGCCACGTACCATCAGCCCTTAAACTATAATGGTAAAAAGAAATCTACAAAAATAAGTCATAAAAATTATAAAACATAAAACGAGCGCGCACAGTGGGCCCTGCCCTACAAGCAAAGGCCTCTTCCAACTTTGTTGTAGGGGAGTAAGCAAAGTGGCCCACTGTGCGGCTATAAACGAGAATGGAGGTCAGCTTGTTTTTCGAAGACACCGCCGACGGTATTCAAATTCACCGCCAGAGGAACTACCAATGCCGATTTCGGGGCTTGGGCGTGGACACAAACTTTTCTGAACCAATTAAAAAAAAAAAAAGACGAGCAACAATGACAACAACGCCCCCGCCCCCCGCGGAATATATCTACGTGCGAAATCATAAAGTGTGGCGATTAAAATCGGAGATAATGTCAGTCCCGGGGCATCCGACATTCGAGTTTTGTTGTGGGCCGCTGGCTTATGTAAATTTCGGACAGCAATTAATTGTGTAAAGTAATTTTTCAGTAGTCCCCCCTTTCGGGCCTTTCAATTCGAGTTGCCCCTACGAAACAAAAGCAAAATTTACATAATTAGCTGGCGCGGAATAAAAAAGGCCATGCCAGGCAATTACAGGCCATAAATTCGCCCCGACAAACATCCAGGAACTGCGATTTACTCCCCGAAGAATCGCTCTGATTGCAGAGGCTCCCCGAAAAAGCAACGCCGAACGCAAACTTGATAAACAAGCAAATAAATTAGCCGCTATTTCGCAAATACAGGGGCGCAGATCTGGAAACAAAATATCAAGAATAGCGAAACACACGGCAAATTGTTGGGTAAACAAGTCGCAGGCCGGAGAGAGCGGCAGAATGGGAAACTCGGCAGGTGTGGGGAATGCAAACGAAAAGTATGAAATAAAATAAACAAATGGCGAGCATTCTTTATAAGCCGTCCGTTTTCTTTATGGCCAGAGTAGTTATGTCTCCGCCCCGCTAATCCCCATCCCCCGCCAGTGTTGCCAGACTTAAAGTTCCCTGCTAAAAACCCAGCCAGAAAATCGGCCAGAAAAGCAGCTGAGCTTTGAGGTCTTGAAAGGGAATAGGAAACCTCAGAAAACTGTTCATCGGAGTTCCAGAGTTTCAAATCGAACTTTGAGATCTTTTAAAGACCTGGAAGGTTTCTAGATCCTGAAAACGATATGAGCGGAAAATAAATACTTTAGAATAGGAAACCTAAGAGAACTGTTGATCCCTTCGATCTGCTAGATGCTTCAGAGCTTCCACTGACTCGCCAGTGTTGCCAGGTGAGACTTAAAGTTCCTTGCTAGAAAAGCAGCCATAAAATCAGCGAAAAATCCAGCCGAACTTTGAGATCTTGAAAACTACATGAGGTAAGATTTCTCCTTAGAATAGGAAAGCTCAGAAAACTGAGATCCGCTAGATAATTTAAAGCTTCCAGTTCCAGCTGAACTTTTAGATCTTTTAAAGACATGGAAGGTTTGAAGATCTTTAAAACTAACTACCTGCCGAACTTTAAGATATATCAAAGACCTGGAAGGTTTGTGGGTCGAGGTGAAAAAGTAAATACCTATCAAGAGGAAACCTGAGAGAACTGAAGTATCCACTAGATATTCCAGGGTTACCACTGTCCCGCCAGTGTTGCCAGCTAAGATTAAAAAATCTCTGTAGATTTTAAAAACTATGCAAGCGAAAATACTTTACTTTAGCATAGGAAATCTTAGAGAGAGCTTTTCTTTCTTTCGATCCGCTACTCGGACAGGCTGACAACCCTGGCGACGGCTGTTGACTGAAACCGAAACTAATCCAACACAGAGACGCTCTGCTGTGGCGGCTAATGAATCGAGTTTGCATTATAAATTCGAAAAACAAGCGACAGCCAACCAGTAGCTCCTTATTTGTAGGCGGGTGGGTGGCCTGGCGGGTCCGACTGAAAAGCTTATGAATGTTTTTAACAGCTCCATGTCTAGACATGATAAACTATTCGCTGTCTATATTCCCCCACCCGCCGGCAGGGCAGTCGGCATATTTAATTTAATTTTTAACTGAACGAGAGATCTTGAAATGCCAACTAGCCCAGCACGAAGCCGCCCAGAGGCAGCTCAGATTTTCCATATAGAGAGAATTCTCAGATCGGATTAGAAAACTTACTCAGGTTAGACTGCGAATTCCTGGCTGAGTATCCCTAATTCCGTTTTGCTTTGGCTGAGTGACTGCCTGGCTGTCTGCTGTTGTCTCCGATAATACCCCAGCCCCAGGGACGGACCCCTATTGTGTCGACAGTGCGGCCTTATCAATATTGACCAACCTTAATGTGCACTTAAGTGCGAGTTTGCGGTTCCGCCCGCCGCCCCCACCCGCCTGCGCCGGCACTGCTGATAAATGGCAGGCAGCGATAGTCCGAGGGCGACACAATAACACACACAAGACACAACACAACTAATAACAAAGACAGCAACGGTAAACGCATCGCCAAGGCAGCCCGAGGGCGGCTCCCTTGGCAACAATCGAACTCGAATTGCCACCTGCGCTTCGCTCCTTTGTCTACGAGTCTGCAGAGAGTGTGCCGTGTGTGTGTGTGTGGGCTGATAAGATGGTTGATAAGATGAAGCGAATCACTAATAATGCAAAATACGAGGCCAGCCGGACGAAGTGACTCGCCGTTTCGAGGAGACGACGGCGGCGGCGATAAGAAAAATAGAAGTTAGTGAGTCAGGGAAATCAATCGAGTTTTTTTTTTGGGCTGGGTGAACGAACTGTGGCGATTTTATCACCGCGAATTTCGACATCCCAAAATAAGGTAATTCAAATATTTTCAGCCACTGCAATTGATTAAATGGCCGTGGCCAGACTTCCGCGTTTTGCACTCCCCCAAGAAAAGTCGCTTTGCTGGCCCTCAGCCAAATTTAGGCGGACATCTGTTTTGGTATTTGATTCGCCGCGGCCAGCGGTCCAAATATTTTTACAAAATCTCATTTGATTGCGTATCTAAAAACTGGCAAGGCCCCCAACCACCGCCCCGTCTGTCCATCTGCCCAGATCGCACACATCTGGCGGGCAGCGTGTGTCAAATGGAAATATTAGCTGTTGACACTTTGATAGGGTGACACATTTAGGCAGTCGGAGGCCAGAAATCCAACCCCAAATGTAAGCTGGGCGATTGACCAACAAACTAGAACTTCTGTGCAAGTGCGCAAGTGTTCAAGTGCTCTGGCTGACAAATTGTCTTGGCAGCTGAACGAGAGCAATGAGAAAGCCACTGGCTGCCTTCCAATGTGTGGGGCAGAGTGTTTTTTTTTTATTATTATTATTACAAAAAACAATAGCCGACTGATTAGACGACCCAGTTTTTCAACGCCGTATATACAAATTTATTTATACCGAAGGAAAGCAACAAAGCCGAGCGAAATTATCTCAACTAGCAGAGCTCGGCTATCTCAATCATTGTTGTTTGGGACTAGAATTCCTCGGGATCTGCTCGGTTCTCGTAAACAAGCACAGTTCCGGGACAGAATCGATAGGAATCGCGAAGAAGTTCATGGAAAGCCAAAGAAACTATTTATAGAAGAGGCAGACGGACAGAAAGACAGTTGAGCGCTTGGCCACCAGATGGGCAGTTGCTTGGAAACCAAACTCTCCCCTTCATCTGTAAGTGGCTGCCCATCTCACCGGTCTCACCCCTTTCAATTAACTGCTCAGACAGAAAGACAGTTGAGCGCTTGGGCACATTAAAAGACACTTGGGAAGTTTCTCTATGATTCCTGGGAAACCAAAAGCATCCTCTTCCTTTTGGGCTGAAAAACTGCCCATCCCACCGAACTTATTCCTTTCAATTAACTGCTCAAATTGGCTGTAAAGTTGGGCAGATTCATATGCAATTATCCTGCTCGGAGATCAAGTTCACTCGCCTGCAGGCCACTTGGGCAAATGTGTTGGAAACGAACAGGATAACTTTTGCAATGAAGCCAACAGCCGAGCAGACCAACAAACATTGCGGAGTAATAATTCAAGCTAATGGAATTAAATTATGTTAAGGGGAGCAGTTCGGGCTAATTAAGGAATTTCATGAACTGCAGTTTAGATTTCCCTAATGATATGAAAATTGTTCTCGAAAAGCGTACAAAAGCAGCAGAAAGGACAAAAAGTCAGCATGTTATTCCTTTCAACCGAACGCCCCCACAACAAGCTGAGCAGGATGTCCATGGCAACCTTTGTGATGCGAAATAAATAATTTGCCATGCTCGGCAAGTCCCCCCGCCCCCCACGCACAACTCGGACTGATGGTCGGCATTACATTTCCCCCGGTTTGGAGAAAGGATTTTCCAGCAGCTGCAAAATTGCAGGCAAAGTTGCCGCAAGCAACAATTTTAAATATACATTTGAATTAATTAAAAGCCCTGCATGACCTCGGCAAGAAAAACTCCACACAATGGTTTATGGATTCCTCAAATTGCTCAGCCAAAGGAAGAGGAGGCGTCAGGAAAGGCAAAGCTTAAAATCACACAAAGGAGAGGAAAGTTGGAAACAAAATCATACGGAATTATAGACAAATATCGGAGGAAGTTAATGGAACCCCAAAATTGCAGCTCAGCAGATGAAATCCTTAATGAGTTTGGACAGAAAGTTCCACCGAAGGAATAAAATAATCTGCAAGTACTCCTCGATCCGAGGAAGTTAATGGAACCCCATGAAACCATCTCAACAGATGAAATCCCTTATCACTTTGGATAGAAAGCTCTTTTGAACTCAGGGAATAAAATAATCTTTAAGTACTTCTCAATCGAAAGGAGTTAATGGAACCCCAAGATTCCAACTCATGAGATAAAATATTAAGAGATAATAGATTAATGTTCAAATACTCCTCGATCGGAGGAAGTTAATGGAACCCCAAGATACCGTCTCATTAGATGAAATCCCAAAAAGACTTTGGACAGGAAGCTCCACCGAACTTAAGGAATAAAATAATGATCACATTCTTTTCAATCGGAGGAACTTAATGGAACCCCAAGAAACCATCTCATTAGATGAAATCCCAAAAAGACTTTGGACAGAAAGCACCGCTGAACTCAAAGAATAAAATAATGGTCAAGTTCTTCTCTATCGGAGCAAGTTAATGGAACCCTAACATTCTAACTCAACAGATGAAATCCTTAATGAGTTTGGATAGAAAGCTCAAGAATTTTTAGTACTCCTCGATCGGAGGAAATTATTAGGACCCCAAGATACCATCCCAAGAGATGAAATCCTTAATGTGTTTGGAAAAGAAAGCTCCGCCGAAGGAATAAAATAAAGTTTGAGGTACTTACATCTGGTGAGATTTGTCCCATATCCGCGATATAGTCAACAGCCGAGAACATTGGTGTGCGGCGCGTGTGCGATATGCGGAGTTGCGGAGATGCGCAGTGCGGAATACCAGTTCTCTATTCTGGCCAAAAGCGCGCCCTCGCCAGTCGGTGGGCCTCGAAGCAGTCCCCGCCGGACGACGGACAGAAGAGAGAGCGGCCAGCAAACAGAAGGCTGCTCGTCACAGAAAACCAGATTTTATTTTTCGGCCTGGCCTGGCCGAACTCGAAATCAGCGCACGCTGCAGTTTCAGGGTCTCTCCTCTTTTGCTTTTCACTTTGCCAACTGCAGATGTTGGCCGTTGTTGCTGCTGTTGTTGTTGTTGGTGGTGCGGTTGTTGTTTTTTGACATCAACACTTGATTGTTGCGGTTGCTGCTGCCTTTGTCAGGGCAATTAAGAGGCAGCAGCAGTAAAAGTCGGTGGGTGCGATGGGTGGGCCGTCGGCTTTCCAAGGCGCTGGCCAATTCTTGGATTGTGGTTGAGCCGCTTGAAGGTGTGGCTATTGTGGCGCTGCTGTTGCTGTTGCAATTGGGCAACGGAGGCAACTGTGGTGGCTGCCACTCTCACTCTGGCTGGCCGGCTGATGGTTGTCGAGGTGACGGGCTTGTGTTGAGTTGCGGCGGCTCGTCGGGTGTTGTGGGTTCTCATTGGGAATCCCTCGCTACAAGTCCCGGCCCTCGGGGGCTTCCTACAAAAACAGAAAGAACCAAGATGAGCAAAGGATTTTTGTCTGCCAGTCGCAAATTCGATGCGTTGTTCTCTGTCCGTTTCGGGTCCAATTAGTACTTGCCTGCCAGTCACCCAGAAATATGGCCGAAAATCGGAGAGCCACACAATCGCAAATTGGGCTTGAAAGGCAGGCGCCAATTTTGGAGCGAACTTGGGAAAGCAAATTTGAAATGTAAACAAGAACTTTTCGTTTGGCTTGGCGTTCGATGTTTTTCTCTGTTTTTATTTTGACACACAAACGAAAAGTGCAAAGCAAACAGAGCGAGCACTCGCACTCGCACTCGCGGTGCAAATGAAATACGCCCAAAAAGACCTTCGGGCCACCAACAAAAAACGACAACAACTGGGGAGCCAGCCAGTCTGGCCGGCTAGTTGCGGTTGGGGGGCTTCTTGGCCGCAATTATGCTCATCGATGGGGCCTCGGAATTCCTCGAGCGATAAGCTCATTTCAGCCGCCCAGGGATCATCGTGGACGTCAGCAAATCAAACGAAAACTACGCGCAACCACTGAACGTGACTTTGCGGGGGCAGAATAATAAACACACAACAATGTGTGTGTGTGTGTGTAACCTGAGCCCCGCTCGGCCCACTCGAATGACGCGAGGTTCCCCCGATGAATATGAAAAAACATATACGAAATTTCTTTATTTTTATGGCCTTTGATGGGATGGAAACGCATTGCGAATGCTAAACGCTTCACTGATCTGCTCAAAGTCGAATCAAAGCCGCAAAGCCGCCACCTAGCGGCCGCGGCTGAACTTGTTAGCGTCATTTCTGTTTATCGTTTCATTAGCAACCCTGGGCCGCCATTTTGTCAGGCAGCTGCTAGGGAAGTCGCGTCATTCGCAGTTGACAGTGAAAAAAGAGCCACCAAATTTTCCCTCGTATGAGTAATTAAAGTTGCCTGATTCTTAACCCACTCCACTTTCGTCAGCCAATCACCGACTTCTCAACAAAGACAACCGCACTCGATTCTCAATTATCAGGGATCGCAGGTGTTTGCGGTTCTTTGTTCATCATTTGTCATCGGGTTATGTAAATCAAAACAAAGGACAGACAGACAGACGGACAGTCGGTAGTTTCTGAGTCACCCAGCAACCGCTGGCATTTCACTCAATCGGCCTACAAAATTATGTGATTTGTACTTGAAACTCGAAAAATTCGGCCCCCGCGAAATGTGCTCGCCAGAATGCTGCGCTACGAAACGACCACCGCCTCCGAAGTCCAAGGACGAGCCCGAGCCCTTCCGGCCCATCGTGCCGACGCCCCAGTCGCTGCTCTACCCCTTCGAGTTCATCGAGGAGATCGCCAACTTCCTCATCAAAGGCGCCAACATGCGGCCCAAGATCGGCATCATCTGCGGCACAGGCCTCGGCAAGCTGGCCCAGACCATCGAGCACCCCAAGATCTTTGAGTACTCGAAGATCCCCAACTTCCCCGTGTCCACGGTCGAGGGCCATGCCGGCAACCTGTACTTCGGCACCATGTCCGGGGCCAATGTGATGGCCATGCAGGGCCGCCTGCATCCCTTCGAGGGCTACACGCTGGCCAAGTGCACCATACCCATTCGGGTGATGAAGCTGTGCGGCGTCGAGTGCGTTATCATCACCAACGCGGCCGGGGCCGTCAATCCGCTGTACGAATGCGGCGACATCATGATCATCAAGGACCACATCAACCTGGTGGGGATCATGGGCAGTTCCCCGCTGCAAGGCCCCAACGACCCGCGCTTCGGGCCCCGCTTCCCGGCCATGGTCAATGGCTATGACCGGGAACTCTCCGAAAAAGCCCTCGAGATCAGCGGCCGCCTGGGCATCGAGGACACCGTGAGGATGGGCGTCTATGCCTGCCTGGGCGGTCCTTTCTACGAGACGGTGGCCGAGCAGCGACTGCTGCACTATTTAGGCGTGGATGCCGTGGGCATGTCCACTGTCCATGAGGTCACCATGGCCCGGCACTGCGGCATGAAGGTGGTGGCCTTGAGCGTCATCACGGGGCCGCCCGTGCGCTTTGAAGAGGACGGCGCCACTGAGGTGGAGGTCCTGCCCGCCAGGGAGAATCGCCTCACCGTCTGCGGGGAGATTGTCTCCCGGCTCGTCCACTACATGCACCACGGGGAATAGCCGAGATCAAGTTCAATAAAGTCGAGTATTTCGATGTAGAAGGGTCAGAGGTCAAGGGTCAGAGAGGGGGCAGCAGCAAGACGGAAGCTCCAAAGAAGCTGAAGGAAAGGAAGCCAGTCGCAGGGATTACTGAGGCTCCCAAACCTTCTCAGGCCATTTGTCTGGGTGGGTGGCCAACAGGTGCTTGGTATCCTCGATCAATCGGCCGCTTTGGGTCCTTGGCTGCGTCGCGTATACGCCGCATGGCCCGCGGCAAGTCGCAATGTCTTTGAGTGGCTGCCAATTGCTGGCTGCCTCTGATTGCTGATTCACCGCCCACCCAAGGCAGCGCTAGCTGCACGCGCCGCCCGACCCACCAGCGGATCCTCAACTCGCACTCCTTGGTTGGGTCTATGGGAGCGGCCAGCGCGGAGGTCGTTGGCCCGCCTGCAGGCCGGCCCAGCACAGAATTCTCGCTACTGATTTAACTTGCCTAATTTTAGACCCACTCGCCGCGATGAGTTGGTCAGGCCCACCGGCTGCCAGCCAACGACGCGGCACCTGATCGCCCCGCCGGGTTTGCGTTTCTGTTGCATTTCGATTGTTGGCCAAAAGGCGGGCACGGGCACATCTGTCGGCCGGCGTTGGCTATTTTAGTGCAATTGATTTATATCAGCAGTGGAAGCGTCTCTGCCGGCGTTGGCTGAGATTCGGTTGAAATGGCAAACAGCTGCGCTCCGCGGGCAGCCAGAAAATTAGCATGGCAATTAAAATAAATCGCGTGATTTATGCCGATCGCCAGTGAATACGCCGAAAGGAAACTCAGCTATTCCCATGCTCTAAATTGAGGAAATTCCAGGGTTTTCCATCGCCGCGCACAGTGGGCCAAATCGGGGAATGGGCCGTCACAAATCTTTCATTCTTCTTTTTGAAATTCTCCCTCTTTCTGGCTTTCTAATCAAGTGCAATTGACAGACGAACGGCAGTCGCTTTTCATCGGTCTTGTGCAATGACGACCCACCCCCACCCCCACCCCCCGTTGTGGGGGAAATGAAGAAACCGAAAAATAAAATAAATTCACAACGTAAACAAGCGAGTCATCCGATCCAAAAATACCGCCAATCAAAGAACCGAAAATAAATTAATTTAGTGCGACGAAATCACAAAAAAGAAACTAACCAAAAAAAGCCCCCACCGCATGTCTCTCAGCGAGAGTTAAGGAACCTAACAGGAACAAAGATATAGAGAATCGTAGGAATACCGAATTTGTGTAGGAAAATCGAAATTACAGATTCCTGCCTGCCAGCAATTGGAATTTACAGAATGTTTAGCCCAAATGAACCACCCCCCACCCCCGCTGTGGTTTTCATTGACCGCCCATCGAACTTAATTAATTTAAAGGTTTTTTTTGTGCCATTGACACAACCGCAGGCCGAAAAATTCAATTCCATTTACAAATCCACAATTGCGGGTCCTTTGTGGCAACCAAACGAATCAACAATAAGCCGACCAAATCCCCCCCCCCTCGCTGGGCGGGTGACTTTAGTGACCGCTAATCAAATTTCAATTAATTTTGAAAATATTTTTGTCACTTACCGGATGGAAAACTTTGGGACTCTGGGGTTCGGTTCACTTGGCGGCGGCAGGCAGCCTACAAGTGTCGTCCGGGGCGTCTGGCCGCTCGCATAACTGTAAAGATAGGGATACGAACATAAAGACAATGAAAATCGGAATGAAATCTTTTTCGCCTGAGGATGACCTCTGAAATGTTTTTAAAAACAGAACGTGAAAATATTGCCATCATTTGACGTCATTTCATAGCTGATAAGCCCGCAAGGGAACCTCGACAAAATCTGCCGGTTAATACTCTTTTCGGATGGTTCCAGGTAGAATAGTTTATATCATAAAGATCGAAAGATCCTGAAAGATTTGAGGGAGAGAGGTAAGTGATAGATTCTGAAGTAGGTGAATCCAAGTAAGATCGTAAGATCAATTCCCAGTCTAAAGAGCTCAAGATAAGTTGTGTAGATCTTTATGACATATAGATTCCTGACTCTTCAAAGATATAGGAGATCTTATAAAGGCTTCAAGAGAAAATCGAAGCAAGATTTGCTGCAGCTGCGAGTCTAAAAAGCCCTGAGATCTTTATACCGATCTAGCGACTCCTCAACCTAAAGATAAAGGAGATCTTATAATGGCTATAAGAGAAAATCGAAGCAAGATCGTTTCAGCCATAAAGACATATAGATTCCTGAACCGATCTGGAACCAAACCTTCCAGCCAAAGATAAAGGAGTAGTGGAAAAAGTTTATATCATAAAGAAAAGATCCCCAAACCTCGATCACAGAGAGGGAGTTGGAAGAATCGAAAGTGGAAGAATTCTTAGTAAGATCGTTTCAGCTGCGAGTCTAACGAGCCCTGAAGACCTTTATAAAGACATATAGATTCTTGAACCGATATAGCGACCCTTCAACCTAAAGATAAAGGAAAGGTGGAGAGGGAGGAGGAAGAATCTAAAGTTGAAGAATTTAAGTAAGATCATTTCAGTTTTGAGTTTAAAGAGCTCAAGGAATATAGCCATATAGATTTCCGAACCGATCTGGCGACTCTTCCACCCAAAGATAAAGATCTTATCAAGGCTTCAAGAAAAAATCGCATGCATAAGGTGAGTAAATCACACTCCTTATAAGGAAGATAGAGTGGAGATTATTGGAGGTAATAAATTTGAAACGACCGATCGAAAGCGTGAAATGAGCCCTGTCCAATTTTGGAGCGACTTGTGCGGATTTCGAGCGCTGCCGGGAAGGCTTACAATTAATTGAATAAAATATGTTAATTTCGCTAATTCCCCCCGAAAGCCGCTGCCGTCAATTTAATAACCCAAAAGGCTAATTGGCCGACCGCCTGTTGCCAGGCCAAAAAACCCCCCACCCCCAGAGAGAGAGAGCAAAAAACGTTTATGAACTACAATTTGTTGATTAGATTAGCGACATTGTAAGTCTGTCGGAGTGTTTGTGCCCGTCTGTCCGTCTGTCCGACTGTCCGCCTGCCCGTCTGTGTTTGTTTTCGCCGTTTTGCCAGGGGTTTTGGTGATTAGTTCCCCATTAGTAGCCCCGCCCCTGCGAGGGGGAGTGGGTGGCGGGACTTTTGTCACCTGTTCGGAGCTGCCAGCCTCCAATTAGCTGAGCGGTGACGAAATCCCAATCACCTCAGAGCCGAATGTTATGACTGCCAGCAGTTCACTCAACTTTTCTCCGTCTGCCCAACTGTCCGGCTGTGCGAACTGACCACCAGCCATTTGGGGGTGGGGGTGGCTGCACTAATAAATTGGCCCACTTAAAAGCCGCTTAAAATTGATTGTAAGATTCATTGAAAAACAGACAGACAAACTCGCCGGCAAAGCTTTAACCGATATTTTTATTTTAAAAAAAATCGGTTTTTTTTTCTCGCTTGGCAACAGCGGTAGGGGGGGGGGGGGGCGAGTCAACAACAAGCAACAATTGCCGGGTCGCCGTTTGCTCGGCTGATTGTCAAATAATTGAATGCACACGAGTGCGAGCGAGAGGGAGATGTACGGGCGACTTGGCAACCCTGTGATAACTCAATTGCCTGGCGGCGCGACTGCAACTCCCGGAAGGTTGTCCGTCCGTCCCTCTTCCCCTCATATGACAATTCGTAGCGAAGGTCAAGCCGAAGGAATCCAAAATCAGTTCGATTGGCGGCCTCTTCTCCGTTCAATTAAAATGCCCGCTAAATGGCAGCGCCAGGGAATTCATAGAAATTCCAAAGCACCCCGCCCCCCACACTCGGCGAATCTACAGCGCAAAAGCAACAGCCCAAGAAGCGAGACGAAGACACGACGAAAGCGAGAACGAGAGAAAGGAGAGCGGCAAAGAGTCGGACCGTTGGATGGGGGGGAGGGCAAAGCAAACATGTTGCTTAATTTAGATTTCCGTGCGGTAGGTCAAGTGCCAATTGCGTCAGAGAAACATTTTCGGTTTGCGGTGGCCGGTGTGCCCCCCCCCCCCACAGTTTTTTCTTTGGCAAACGCCTGTTTCGATTTATGGAACCACAACTTTTCATATCCGTTGGCAAACGACAAAAGCACTCAGACTTCTGAGCCTGCCAGTCCGGCCCACCTGTCAGTCGAGTCCTACCAAATCCAGTTGAAAATCCCGTCGACCTGCTGACAGTTGCAGACACATCGAATTTCATATGTGGAAATGTAGACAAACAGCCCCCGCCCCCTCCCACCCAGGGGTGGCCTGCGGCTTTGCTGGCTTCCTTCTGTCAATCAGATGGACAGTCGGCCGGCCACACCCACCTCGTTGCCTGCTCCCTCGTAATTAAAACCACGAAACTTTGATGCCAAAATGTTGGCCTAAGCCTTGCCCTTCCCCCCACCCCCACGCCCACACGCACTGCGAGCCGTAGTGGTCAATAAAAACGTCCGAGCCGTCCCGCTGAGAGAGGCGGCAGCAATGGGAGATGAAAAGCCATTAGGGAAATTCTGATTTGCGTATTTCATTTGGCCTTTGTATTCGTTCTGAGATTGAAAGCCGCTTACCCAAAAGCCCCCACCCATCAGCCCCAATTGGCCAGGCCAAAGACAAATGCATCCTTTCAGGAAAAAGGGAATTTCTGATTTCTTTTCTCCTTTTACAGACCAACACAACACGCAGCTGATCCATGATCGACAGGGTTGCCGTCATTACGGAAGGGCCGTGGTGTTGCCGGACCAACAGAGTCGATAATCCGCCTGAGGGACCGATAGATTTGTTACTGCGAGCAAGAAATCGAATGGTGCGTGGAGCGCGTGGCCACCCTGCTGTCTGCACTGCCATAAAAATTACATAAACAAAGAAATTAGCGTAAAAAACAAAATTTAAATACACCCGAAGAATCCCTCAAGCCAACAACAGGCAGACACGCCACACGTGCTAAGGCGAACAAAGAGAGAGAGAGAGGAAGAAGCAGGAAGCCTAGACAAGCCAATGTCTCCCTCCACACCCCCCTCGCCCTACGCCAGCCGAACAAACAGTTCCACGGGAGCGAGAAAGAGAAACGAAGAAAACAACCGAACGAATTGGCGAATCTCACAGCGAAGCTTGAATACCCTGAGGTGCCGCTTAAGCTGATCGGGGCGGGGAAAACAACGTGGAAATTTTCATAATCGACAACCATATGCTGTCTGTCTGGTTTATGGCCCCTTCCGCCGGGCAGCCGACATACACACATCGGCCGTTTTATCAGCTCGACCAAATGGCCCATAAAATCAAAATCCCCATTCAGCGCGGCAACAACAACTACAACAACAGGTTTGGACGGCACAAAAATAACAGGAAAAATACACAAGATACCAAAATAAAAATGGAAATATACGAAACTAAAAGTTCCAGAGGGAAAAACTTACCGTAAAAGTGTAAACAGAAGAGGCAGAAGTCTTCAGGCCGCCAAATGGAAGTGCGAGGCCGCAGCGCTAACGGTAACTGCAGCGGAATCGGGGGTGGCAACGCCGGCGATGCCGGGAGCCGTCATAACAGCAAAGCCAACAACAAGTGCAGGAAAGATGGCAATGCTCCGTTAGCTGCGGCGGGGGGCGGGGGTGTTCAGCCAAATAAAATTTCAACAAATTCGATAAGGTAAAACAAATACAAGATTAAAACACTGCCCAGAAAACGAGAGAGAGAGAGAGAGGGAGAATTGCATATTAGAAAGAGTGAGGGCGGAGGCTGGTGGGTGGGGGGATCGCACTTATCGCCGCGGAAGCTTTCAAAATTTCGGCTACTTAGCATAAAAAACGAAAAAGGCGCCAGAAATTTATGAACAACAACACGAAAAAATAAAAACAACGGCTGCCGCCACACAAGCTGAGCATTCAATTTGCCGTTGCTTTTGTTGTTGTTGTCGCTCTTAGTTTTTTTTTCTTTGATAGAGTATTTTGGTTAAGCGTGTTGTGTGTGTGTG
>JBAMCP010001832.1:0-17571 GCA_037075105.1 Lissocephala sabroskyi
CCCCCCTCCCCTTTTTTTTTGTGGTTCACTGTCTGCGCCTGACACTTTGGGTTTTTGCCTTTTGTTTTCCCATTTTCATGTGTCGTTCCTCGGGCTGTGTTCACCCCGCGCCCTGACTCCTTCTCTCTGGCATTATCATTAGAATAACTACAACCGCTTCCAGGCTCACCTGCTTCCCCAGCCAGGGGCGTGTGGGGGGGGGGGGGAGAAAACTTTTAGTAAACTTGAACGAATGAAAATTCAATCGGCCGTTCGATTTAAGTGACTTTTGTTTGTAGTTTTAATTACATGGCACATATTTTCACGCTTGTTCTTTGCCCTCCTGTTGTCTGCCCGAAGGACCCAACAAGGACACGACAAGACTGCTTCTCCAGCGTCTTTCCTTTCGTTCCCTTTGGCGAGAAAGTTCGCTTCGAACGGACAACTTTCGATGGGCAATTAAAAGGCTGTCCAACTAAAAGACCAACAACAGCGGCGCCTCGCCCTCTTGACCGGCCAGAAGGCCATCAAAGTTGGCCATGTTCCGTGTGGTTTCGACCACTTAAACTGCGGCTTGATCATTGAGCGACGCATCGCCGGCTGCCTGCTCCTTCCGGTGACTTGCGTGCTCGCTTGTTAATTCAAATTCGAAATCCTTGAGATGCAGATAAGCCATGCACTTCCTGCGGCCCTCATCCTGTCGACCCCGCTCCGGGCCTTCTCATAATTGGCCAAACATTTTAATGAGCATCAAAGTGTCGCCGTCACGTTTTCCTGTTGCTCCTCTGGCACCGGCAACGCCTTGAAATTTATCCAGCCGAGCAATGTTATAATTAAGCGAACTGCAGCCTCGCAAATTTGAATGCCAAGGCGTCTTCCCAGCCGTGTGATGGATAGTCCGTCCGCCCGTCGTCTTTGTCGGCCTGTGCGGCATTAAATTCCAAAGCGTTACGCACACGACGTGTGTGTGTGTGTGGGTGTTGTGTGTGTGCATTAACACCTCACTGATGACGCTGGCGATGGCGACAACGTCCTCGATGTCATGATGCGGCTTTTCGTTTCCCGGCCACGCCGCCCGCCGCCAGCTGTCAAAGCATTCGACAATCGAGCGAAAGAGGCCACTTGTCCGTGCCCGTGGCACGTAATGACATACGGAGGGGGCGTGGTCGGGGGTGTGGCGCGGGCTGTTCGTGGCGTTGCATTGCATGCATAATTCATGTCGCCAATCGCCACTTCGAGGCGCTCTCAGGTGGCTGCGGTCAGCGAATTTTCAGTTGCCTACTTCCCGGGCACGCGAATCGCGCTGTTTGGCCTTAATTAGTTTATTGATTTGGTAAAATGCGCCTAACCCGCCCCCAAAATTATTTTCTAAAGCAAGCTCAGTTGGTCGAAGGTGGCGGCCAGGGAGTCGGGCAGCGCGGCAGGCAACTTCAGTTGATCGGCAATCACAAAATACTGGGCATAGGGCAGGGACTTCAGGGTCGCCTCGTCTAATTGGAACTCCCTTGGGAAGTTGCTCTCCTCCGGCCACTTGGCCAGCTTGTCCTCCACAGTCCAGCGGGCCGCCAGGTCCTGGTAGTAGCCTGCCCTGAGGGCATCCACGGTCTCCAGTTTGCTGAGATGCTCGAGACTCTCCGCCTGATGGCTTCTCGCGTCAATGGCGCGCATGAGGAGGGCACTCGTCAGCAAAGTCCACTTGCTGTCGGGCTCGAACTCCAGCAGCTCCCGGCAGGACTGCAGCTGCGTCTGCAGCTCCGCTAGCACTTCGTCTGAGTAGTTGGCGGCCGCCAGCGGGGCCTGGAAGTAGAAGAGTCCATCCGACTGGCCCGGCAGTCGCTTGAGTGGCAAATTAACATCGCCCACTCGCAGGCTAAAGGGTTCGGCCGCCCAGTCCACCTCTGGCAGGCTGAGGCACTGCCAGGCCGTGTGGCTGGCTTGGGCAGGCGACCAGCTCTCCAGCTTAATTGTCTTTTTGGCGGAGATCAACTCCACTGGCGTGCCAGCAAAGTCCACGTGGCTCTTGTTGAAGGCCAAGACGGCGCGTTGCTGGTCGCAGCGAAAGGCCCCTGGCATGGGTGGGTCCTGGGCCCCTGAGCCCAGCAGCCAGCGTTGGTAGAACCAAGCACTGCTGTCGTTGGGATCGGTGAAGGCCGCGGTCAGCACCATTTCCAGTTCCTCCTTCAGCTTGGCCTCGCTCATCGGCCGCTTCGGCCGGGCCTGGCCCTCGTACGGGTAGAGCAGCGGCAGCAGGAGGCTGCGGTGATGCCACGACGAGTAGTTCGAGAAGTTCACCTTGATCTTCTCCGTGCAGAAGTCCAGCTCCTCCTCCGCTGGCACCTTCGCCTTGTCGGTCACGTAGCGTCGATAGTCCCACGTGTGGAAGTTCCTCTCGTCGTACTTCAGATATTTGTTGCACAGCTGCAGCTCCCGCTGCCAGTCGGCCTGGGGATTCTGCTCGAGCGTCCAGCAGCGGTGGTGCCAGCCGTTGTAGGATTTGGGGTTGACCATAAGGCACTGCTCGGTGAGCGCCAGCTCGCTGGCATAAAGGCTTTGGATTCGTTCCTCAGCCGTGGGAGCTGCGGGCGGCCCTTCGTTGTCGTTGGGGGGTGAGGGTTCCTCTGGCTGCTTCTGCAGCTCGGCCACTTTGGCTAGGACACATTCGCGGCGTATATTCCATAAAGTGCTCACGTCGGGGTTCCTTAGCAGAATTTGCACGGTCAGGGCCAACATTTCGTCATCGAGTTCGCCGGCCTGGCGCTTGCTTTGGATGCGCGTCATGGCGGCGCGGTAGGCACGCACCTTGAGGGCGTGTTCCTTCTTCTTGCGCTCGCGCTCCTCCTCGGTGGTGCGAACTTTCACTCGGCCGTGCATTTTAGTTGGAAATTTAGCAAATTTTTCTTTGTTTTTTTCTGCAAAAATGAGTCGGCCAAAGGCCTCAGGGAGGAGTGCGACCAGGGCTGCCGGCCATACCCGGCCATGATTGTCGCTTGATCGCAAAATTCTAATAAATAATTGTTTTAGGCCCAAAAAACGCATTATTCCGTGGGAAAAGTCAGCGAAGCTACAGGTATAAATAAGCGCACTGCTTTTACGCATGCTGAGCATAAAAAATAATTATAATTTTCACATTTATAGCAAAAGTGTGGCAGCCCTTGCCCAGCTGTTCAGCAAGGTTGCTTTGCGATAGGCAGCGCAGGCAGCTTTTGTCTTGTTACTTATCGATAGGCAAGGCCTAGAGCTTCTGTCTGCTTGCAAGTCCTGCCGCCTGGCGGTAGAAAGCTGAACCCAGCTAGCATACAAAAGCTGACTGCCACAAGACGTGGCTTTTTAAATTTAATCAGCCCGCCAACGGCGGCGCCACCCGCTGAGGCAGAACGAATCTAACGACCTTCAATTTAAATCGTCTCGGCTTCACGGCCCACCCCCGGGGTGTCCTGTGTTTGTCTGCCGTTTCGCTTGGCTTCATTGCGTGTTTGTTACTCCAATTACCGCCCCCCTGCCCGCCGGCAGTTATGTGATATTTTCATCCTTCCAGCAGGCACCGCCGTCGTCTGTCCTTAAATGCCGCATTAAACACACTGCTGTCGTCACCCACCCTCAATCGAACCACCGCTCGACCTGTTTCCAAGATTAACGTAACCAAGGCATCGTCGGTCGGGCGGTCGGTCGGTCTGTCGGTCGTCCTGTTTCGAAAATCAGTCATAATATTTCAAATTTCATAAATTGATGCGTATCACATTAGAAGGGAGCAGCCAGGTCCGTTATTTTTTATCCCTGCGGTTCGTCTGTCCTTTTGTCTGTTTGCCTGTCAACCCCTCGGGCTGTTGACTGACTTTGATAAACGCGAGCACGGAAATTTCTTTTTTTGGCCTGGGAGGCGTCGAAGGACGCCCACATTTCAGCGCGCCGGCTCTCAAATTCGCTGTTAAATAAAACCAAAGGCGCAAAAATATCCCTTCTCGTGATTTCCGCCGAGCGATTGATTTTCCCGCTCCCAAGGATGCTCGGCGCGTCCTTCATTCGCACCTGCTGGAAATTGTTCCCCAGACAGCAAAATCATCGTCTCATCGCCTCGTCCTTTGCTCCTTTGTTGTTGGCCGCACAGTTGGCCGCACATTTCCCGCTGCGTGTGTTGTTTTTTTTGGGTGTTTATTGCCCCGAGCAGAAGAATCGTAAAAACAATAAAAATCGAACATTTCTCGCCGTCTCAAGGAAAAATGCTCTCCAATTAAACTTTATGGCTGCCCGGGAAAACTGAACAGGCGGTGGGGGGCGGTCGATTCGATTGACTCGCCAGTTCCCTGGGCGGTTGTGGGGCTTCCTTCGATTTCAGGACTCCTCGCTGACGCAAATAGAAAAACCTACGCGCGGATCCTTGAGAGCCTTTCAAGTTATGCAAATCCACTGCTGCTGACAGGCGGGACCGCCGGACAGCCTGGCAGTTTGTGGGGGCGAATTGCGCCCAAGGGAGCCAAGAAGTGGACGTGCCTGGTTGCCCGGACTGCCTGCTGGTTCCTCTCCTAACTGTCGATTTGTGCTTACAATTATTATAATTACAACAACAACAACAACAACAACAGGCAAATTGTTGCTGACGCCGAACTCGGCCAACCATCGCCGCCGTTCGCCACTCGCCCGTCAACTTGGACTACTTCCGTTTACGTGACGGAACAGACGGACAAACAGACACACAGACAGACGGACAGACTCCTGGGTGGGTGTAATCGCAGCAGCAACCCAAAAAAAAGGAGAGGAAAGAGGAAAATGAAACCCAAAGTCGCCCTGTTTGCCGGCGGCTTTAAAGGCTTTGGCAGGACGCTCAGGACAACCTAAATAAATAGAGAGCTGAAGGCTAAAGATTCTCAGATGTTGCCAGGATAATTTAAATGACAACTCACCCTCCGCTTGTCCTTCGCGCTTTGGGCGCTGTGATTAATGCCAATTAAACTGGCAGCTGCTGGGGCTTCGCCAGCTCATTGATTTGTCTGCGGGGTCACACCAAACTGCCCAACTGCCCAAGTGTCCGAGTGTCTGTGGGGCTGCCTGGGGACTGGAGTTCAACTCGAAATGGCATCTCGCATAATTTGAACATAAAAAGCAGCTTTCTGCTTCAATGGCTGACAGACAGACGGACAGACAGACAGACGGACAGACCGTCCCTTTCGGTAACTACAATTTCTATAGAGCAAAGAGAAACGAACGTTAAGAATAATAATATGAAATTATAAATGGTTCGCTTGGTTCTCTCGGTTCCCCGACTGGAGGGGGGGACAAGTTCTTCTTTGGTATCTGAAAAGTGGCCTGCTCCCCGGCCGAGCCCTCCTGTGTGTGTGTGTTTGCTTTATGATAATGTTGTGCGGTCTACGCCTCACATTTTAAGTTATCGTTGGACAGACAGACGGGCAGATGGACAGACGGGGAGGCCTTTGTGGCCGCTGCCTGCCTGTCGATGATTATTATGGATTTTTCTCTTGTGTGCCTAAATTCTCTGCACGTACAGCGGCACTGAAGCTTATCTGTATCGAATATGATTAAGTGCGCTGCACAGAGCGCCCCCCACCCCCCCTGCCACGACAACTGAAACAGGAGAGAGCGGGACAGCCGGCAAGCCGGGCTTCCTGGCAGCCCTGGAACAAAGTGGAAGTGAAACAGTCCCACGGTGAATTCGGCTAACGGTAAATTCGCTTGCTCACTGCGCTTAATTGATGGGCTGACTGTACTTTTCTGTTTGTAGAAATTTGCGTGCCTGCGTTGAAGAAAAAAGGATTGAATTCTCCGTCGTCATCGTCAGGGCCGCGCTGGTGTGTGTGGGAAGGATATTAAATTTCATTTCGTCGTTTTGCCTAATCAAGCAAAAATGACTGAACAGGCGGATTCTTATTTTCTCGCTTATCTGCACGGTCATCTCGGCCAGAGGGGGGCGGGGGGCTTCCTTCCTGACAAATTTGGGTTGGGGGGGCAGAGAGGCTGTCATAAATTAAAAATCTAACAATATAAATCAATAAAGATTAAATCGTCCGCGCGCACACGGACACATGGACAGCCAGACAGACGGAGTTGAAGAGGCCGCCCGGCTGTTTGGGCTGAGTCGACGCGGGCCCCGGAGAATTGTCATAATCCGGACGATTTGCCGGTCGCACGGACACACGAGCATTTAACGTTGTTCCCCTTCGCCTGCCTGCCTGCCCGTCTGCCTGTCTGTCCTTTTGTCCCACTGAACAAACAAAACGTGAGGACAACGTTTCCCGGGTTCGTTCGGTTCGCTCGGCTACTTAAAATTATTTAGGTCTCCCTCGGCTGTCGCTTTGCATTTTCAATGCTGAATTTAAATTTCACAAACACACACAGAAAAAAAAATACCCACCAAAATTTCTATGGGGGAGGCGGCGCTGGGCAGGTGGGCCGGCCGATCCCTGGGAAGCCTTACGATTTTGATCGATAACAAAAGCAGAGTCCTGGCTGTTTGCCTGGTAACCGTTAATCAAAATTAATTACACTTAACCCCGCCACGCCCCTTGGCCAAGCTGCCGCCCGACGAAAAACTACAAATTCTGTGATTCGCAGCCCGGGAGGGGGCGGGCAGGGGAGGGTTGAAGGGCTGGCAGTGTTTGCCCAACCGGTCTGCCCCCCCGCCTCCTGGTCAGCCGTGTAATTTGTCTCATTTCGGTTGTCATTTGTTGGCTTTTAATGAGGCCGTTCGCTGCTTTAAGACGGCAACTCCCGGCAGCCTGTTCGGCGGGCAATTTGAATGCTCCGCTTTCAATTGATGGTCCTTCCCCCCGGGGCACCTGAGAGCCATTGGCAGCGTCGCCATCGTCTGTTTACAAGCGTTTTGAACGACTTGCGGTTTGTGCACTGGAGACGCATTCATGTGGAAATGAGTGCCGCTCACAAAGTTGCACAAAACCCCCGACCACCACCAGCAAAATCAAATCCACGAGGCAGGGGTAGGCCGAGGGGAGGGAACCCCGCACAGCCTGGGAAAACAATGACAAAACGACGGGCGACCAGGCAGACGGAGGGACACTCGAACAATTAGACAGACGCGCAGAAGTGGTAATAATAATTCCGCTCGGCAGCGCAGGAATTTCAATGACACAAAACCAACGCAACGCCGGCGATCGCCGATCGGCAGGCTGGGCCGCCCCTCCCCCTTCCCGCCGGCCGGTTGACTGACTCCTTTTATTGCATTGTCTCGTCATGGTCCCGTCGCGGGGTCCTGGCTGCCCCTTTTCTCGAGGGCCGTCTGCCTGCATGTTTTTCTTTTTATAGCCTCAAGAGGCCGCGACGGGGCGACGGCCGGGGACACTTGACATGCAATTATGCTGATGACGCGGCTGTTTGTGTCCCTCGATATTTGGGAACTGAAGCTTCCCTCGCCCTGACCCAGTCGGCGGTGTCTTATCAGTCCTCGTCCTTGGCCACTTTCTCCCCCTTCTAATTGCCTCGTCACGCAGCCTCGCTCGTCTGGTGCGTGAGCTCTCATAATTTCCAAGTTGAGCCTGCGAATCCGCTGCACTTTGGCACGGCCAGCGGCAGCTGTCGTCGCCTTTTCCTTAATTTGTTGAGAGAGCAAAGCCCGCGTCCTTCATTTGACTAATCCGAAGGCCAGCCAGGCCCACCGAAAAAGGGTGTCCGGTCGGCTTGGCTGATTTATGGCAGGAAGTTTGGGCGAAATCGAAGCCGAGCCGCCGCCTGCCTATAAATCAATAAATGAAATTTACACGCACGTTTCGTGTTTTGGCAAATTTATTATGAGCATTGTCAGCACTTCAGTGCGCCCAGTGGGCGGGGCCGGCGACTACGTAAGCCAAACTACGTAAGCAAATGGCCCGGCATCCCCTCCCCGTTTCCTTTTGTTTTCCCCGAGAACTTTTGCTTGCTTTGTCTGGCGAACTTCACAGGCAGCCTGAGATTTCCCTGACAAAGATCACGTTTGTGTGTCCTGAAAGGCGGAGGCCGTCAGCTGCCTCACAACAAATTATGCACATTCCCTTTGTTCCTTCGGCACCCTTTTTCTGGGCTCAGACTCTTTCAGGAAGGATAAAAGAAACAGAAAAGCTTCTCGAAACGATCGCCAGATTGCTAATCCGCTGCTTCCTCAAAAGCTTCGGCTGCGGCCCCAAAGAACCTCAGACTCGGCCGGTCGGTCGGTGCTGGGGGCGGGGAAACTTAACCATTTGTATCAACATTAACATAACCGCCAGGCGGACGGGAAACACGGACAGACGGACATGCCCACGGGTGGGTAAATATTTGAGAGGGGGGCCCGTTTCCATTTGCATTTCATGCGATATTTATTTTCTTATTGTGAAACAGCAACTTTGCCACATTTGCGTCGTCGAGTATTTCGTGTTTTTATTTGGTTTCATTAACAGCAACAGCAACAACGGCCGCCGCAGCAGCAACAATTGCTACCGCCAATATTGACCTGTTTTTTTTCTTCTCTCCTCTTTCTGTGCCGCATGTGGGCCGCCACACATTTCCAATGCGGGGAGGCCAACGTCTCCGGATCTGTCTGCTCCGTCTGTCCGGCTGTCCAACGCCATCAACGGTCGCTGGTTCCACTCGCCGGGTTTGGTCTGTTGTTTGTTTAGTTGGCGACAACGACGATTTTGGTAAAGATGTCGATCGCCTGTCCGTCTGTCGCGGTTCCCAAGAATTCTGTTCTCTCGGCCGGGCTGCCTTGTCAGGTGTCTGGCGGTGTTGCCGGCTTTGCTGGCGTGGCTTTTCCGTGCTGCCCATGCAGCAGTTTTGCGGCCGCCCGCCGCCCACTCAAACACAATTAAAAAGCCATAAAGCAAATTAGCCAAGACAAACTCCCCGAGAGGGCGGCACATCCTGTTCGCGACTCATAATTGCCAGGCTGGCGACGAGCCACCGCGCTGCCCCAGTGGCAATTGGAAAATCTTCAAAGCAAAAATCGCCCTGGAAATCTCATCAGGGGTGGCTGCTCCCTCCGTTGCAAGTGCATTAAATTATAATTATTTGCGCTTGACAAAGGGTCGTGCCACATGCCTAATGACACATTTGCCGCACCGGCGAGGCAGCCCGGCCGCGGCTCGGGTTGCGTGGCATTGTCGTCATCGCCGCCGTTGCCTGTTTGTTGGCAACAAAATTGTGAAATTTCTGGTTGTAAGGCGACACCTCGGCGGGTTAACCGGGAAAGTGACTAATTTCCAGGGCCCTGCAGCGCTTTCCAGCGAATCTGATAAGCGTCGCATAGAATTCGGTCTAAGAGGCCGGGGCACCCGAGACAGTTGGACAAACAGACAGATGGAGACCTCTTGGCCGTAACTCGATTCCGTGCCGGTCTCGTATTCCATCAGCTACGTGGCTGGGCAAACAAAGTTTAAGAAAAACACATAAACTAGGCAAACCCACGGAAATGGCCAACAGGGTCGCCGCTGCCGTCGCCGTTGACCTGGAATTCGCAACGGCCACAGCGACGGGACGAGCAGGAGACTCAGCGGGGGGGCAGGGTAAACACAATTATACGCCATATGCCAATATCCGAGGGTGGCAGGCAAGTTGTCTGTCTGTCTGTCTCTATTCGATTGTAATTAAAATAGCGACAGTTTCGGAAGATAAAGTGAATCTGTCCAACTGCCCAACTAACCACCGCAGTCTCTTCGATTTGTCTTAGACGGCAATCAGCTCCATGCAAAAGCAAATGAGAGAGAGATATTCTCTGTTCTTTTGAGTGTAATTAAAAAAGCGACAGTTTCGGAAAGAAAACTCGAATCTGTCCAACTGCACATTTGTTGGCTGAGGTCTCTTCGATTTGTCAGAGGTTGGCGGGAGCCAGTTCCATCCAAAGACCAATGAAACAGCCTATCTATCTATCTATTATATTGATTGTAATTAAAGTAGCGAACGTTTCTGAAAGCAAAGGCGAATCTGTCCATCTACCCAACTGCCCACCGAAGTTTCTTCAAGTTTGTCAGAAGCGTCAGCAATCAGCTCCCTCCAAAGACAAATGAGAGAGACTTTCTATATGTTCTATCGATTGTAATTAAAATAGCGACAGTTTGGGAATTCAAGGGCGAATCTGTCCAACTGCCCATTTGGCCACCGAAGTCTCTCTTTCGTTTTTCAGAGGCTTCAGAGGCTGGCGGCGATCAGCTGCATCCAAAGGCAAATGGGAGAGCGAGCCTATCTATCTGTTCTATTGATTGTAATTCAAATAGCGCCAAGCAAATCTGCCCAACTGCTCAACTGGCCCCCAAAGTCTCTTCGATTTGTCAGAAGCGTCAGAGGTTGGCGGCATTAGCTCCATCCAAAGAAAAATGAGAGAGACTATCTACAAATCTGTTCTATCGATTGTAATTAAAATAGCGACAGTTTGGGAGAGCACAGGCCAAACTGTCCAACTGCCCATTTGGCCAACGAAGTCTCTCCGATTTGTCAGAGGTTGGCGGCAATCAGCTCCATCCAAAGGCAAATGAGAAAGTGCCAATCTGTTCTTTGGATTGTAATTAAAATAGCGACAGACGAATCTGTCCATCTACCCAACTGCCCTCTCTCTTCAAAGAGCCTATCTCTCTGTTCTATCGCTTGGGCTGTCCATCTGTCCGAGTCTTTTTCGGTGTGTCATTAAAAAAAGGCGTTAATTTTGAAGGGCAGACGGCAGGCAAACGGAATGGGGAACATGCGGGCAGCAAGACAAACGGTGAGTTGGGCAGAAGACTTTTTTATGGGCCCCGTTTGATTGCCATTCCCATTAGACCGGCCGTGCCAACTGCCCAGCAATTCCCGCCAGCTGTGCTCATAATTTCTGATAACCGAAATTCTCGAAATTACAAGAAAAGGACAGAGAACTGGAAACTCTCTTTGTTTCCTTTTTTAATTAGTTGCAGTCTTTTTTTTTACCCAGGGGGTTGCTCTGTGGTTCCGGCTTATCAACGGTGCTTGAATCTGGCCCATCAATTACAACGGCAGCGGCGCTGGTGACACGCGGACGGGCTGGGGGGATGAGGTAAAGGGGAAGTTGGTGGTGCGGCGGCCTATCGATAAAATGAGAATACAAGCGGCGGTTTGGTTGGTCGTGGATCGGTGACGGCGGTTCAGGTTACTCCAAGTGATTTAATTGAAATACAAGCTGAGTTGGCGGGACAGACGGACGGACGGCCTAGGCGACGCATTAAATTTAAGCCGAGGATTTTTGAACGACTGTCGGGCGGACAGGAAGATAAAATGGAAATTAATATGACCAGCACATTGAGCGCTGGACAGACGGACAGTTGGACAAAGCCACACAGAGCGCTGGACAAAGCGTCAGATTTTGAGATTGCCAGTCTGTCCTTTCCCTCCTCCGCTCGGCCAGAGATCAGGTCGGCTTGGTCATTGGGGCGTAGCAGCAACAACAACACCAGCAGCAGCAGCAGCAACAGCGAGGAGATTGCAAGATTTACGCTTCAATTGATTGCGTTTAAGCGCAAAACGCAAAGCCTCCCGGGGCCCGGATCACTCACTCCGGCCAGCCAGTCAGTCATCCATTGAGCCAGCTGTCCAACTGTTTGTCCGTTTGTCTCGGCTTTCTTTTGCTTGTCGTGTTGCTGCTGCTGTTGCACGCATTTTGTTGTCTGGTTATGGAAATGAATTCGGGGCAGCAACGCGCGGCGGTTCCATTTGCATGAGAATGGCGGCCTGCCAGTTGAGAATCTTGGGCGTTGGCGACTTCACATGGAAATTAAACGCCCGTTCAACGGAAGTGGCCATGTTTTTCCAGACGCTGCCCCCCCAAAATAACTTTGTAATTTATTAAGGCCCCCCAAGTCCAGGTCCTGGGCGGCTGAGCGGAGTCGAGTGCCTTCGTCGAGTATCTTTTATCATAAGCATCTCGACTGGCAGGGCGGCCAACCCTCAAGTGAAAATTTGAGCGCCAAGTTAGGCAAAAGTTTTTGCAACCCTCCCGACAGTTCGAGAAACGGGCGAGTAAATAATTTCCAAGCCACCCCGCCACACATTCGGAAAATAAAATGAAAACTAAGTTGTAATAATTTGCATTTTCTGCCAAATGAATTTAGCCACGACCGAGGCAGTCGGGGGAGCTGATAACTTTTAACTTCAATTTGGCAAAACTTTGCCGGGCAGCCAGCCGCCTCCACCTGGCGGGCCAGGCCAGGCCGCATTGCCGTATTCATCTTGGGCAGACAATTGAAGATTCGCATTCCAGCCAAACGAGAGTTGGCAGCCAGCAGAGGAGAGGGTTCTCCACCCACCAGACCATTGAACGGGGCGGAGGGGGAGGCACATAAAAATTTATACCAAATTTACGTGGCCCGGAATCCACTGGTGGACCGGCGGGCTGGCTGGTTTGCTGGGCTTGCCAAAAATTATAAAATTTTACAAGCGCATTTTTGGGTCCCATTTAAATGAGCTTTTTTGGCCCGGCACGCCCGTCTGTCCGTTTGTCCGTCTGCCCACGCGCCAAGGGGACCCCGGGGCCGGCCGACGGGGGCCCTTTATGGCCATTGGACGGCCCAGCCAGTCGGCCCTCCTTTATTGCAGTTGTTTTGGCTACGTGTCGTCGTTTGTTTTGAGAGGCAATTTGAGGGGACGACGGGGCGGAAGGTGGAGCGGTCAGGGGGTGGGGGTGGTTGGTGGGTGGATCAAAAATTTAATTACATTTTATTATGAGAAAAGCAGTTTCCAAATTTTTACCACACTGCCCTGATTTCCTGGGCAACTTTGAATTTGATTGCCTTTGAAGACTTCCTTAAATTTTTCTACATTTAAATAATTTATTTTTCTTTTTTTTTTTAGATGCTGAGCGAATTTCTGGGTGAGTTTAAGTTTATTTTAATTATTTCTATCACTCGTGCGTAAAGGGTTTCCTGGGCTTCCTGAAATATTTAAGAACCCATTTCATTTTTAATATTTCAAGGAATCTATTTTAATTTGAACTTTATTATAATAACTCTCGATTCTGAAGGGGGGAAACTTTCAAAGAATTGCTGCTGGGTTCTCTTGTTTTTAAGGGCTGCTTTTTGGGAACTTTAGGGGGCTCATTTCAGGGAATGAGTGTTCCTAAGGACACTTTGAGGTTTCCTAGGCTTGTAAATTTCCGATAGTCTCATTTGTAGGCTGGGAATTCAAAGAATTTCCTGTTTTCCTCGCCCCTCAGCGGCCTCAGTTTGTTTGCATAAAAATTCAATAAAAAAAAAACCAGACGAGGGCATGAAAAATGCTAATGAATCTTAGTGCCCCCGAGACCGATGAGGTTGGTGGTTAAATGCAACCACCCCTCCGCCCTCCCCCTCCGCGGCCACTGCCGCTGCCCTGCGTGCTGAAGGTTCTTTTTTTTCTGGGTCGCTTTGCGGTGCCCGACGAGCCGGGCCCTGGCCAACTGGCGTAATTTGACTTTGTCCGCTTCCAATTTTGGTTCGATCCGCTTGATTTTCAACGGACAGCGGCCGCGGCGGCAACATTGACTTCCTGGCCGCCACGCCCCTCGCGCCCCTCGTCGTTGTCGACAATTAGCGACAGTTGCAGCACGGATACTTTATTTTCTTCCCTTTTTAACTGTCATTTTTTGTGGCATTTCGTTTGCTTGATTTGCTGTCGATTTCCATTGACTTCCGCTGATCCGCCGCCGGCAGCCAGCGGAGTGTGGCGGTCGCCCGGGCGAGGGCCGCCGCTTTATGGAACTCTTATTTGGGAATTCGGTCACCTGAGGGAACTTTTCGAAATTAATGCGCCCCCTTTTCACTCACCCCTCCCGTGAGTCCCAGACGAGCCCTTTTTTTCGCCCTGCCTCGCACTTGAGCCACAATAAACCACTCAAGGGTTTAATTTATATTGGAAATGGAAAAAAACAAAGCGGAACGGCAGGCGGGCTGGCAGTTCAAGGCTCTGGACGGACGGCAAAGACAAATAGATCGACGGACGGCCGGGCGGGCAGGATGTGCCGATCTGCCAGCTGCGTGGAAATTATCGCCCTCATCGATTCGCCTGCGGCTGTCGGCTCTTCCATTGGGTGGCCTCGACTGCGGGTCCTGCCAGTCGACTCGATTCGCTTCTCAGCTTACAAATTCGCCGAGGAGCTTGGAATTCTGCTTCCAAATCTTCTACTTCCCTGAAAGACTCGAGTTGCGTTCCCAATTTTGATTCTCGGATCTTTTATCTTCATTTCCTGTGCTCCTTACTCCGAGATTCCTCCAATTGCTCTGGGAAGGGTTTCAGGCTCGACTCGAGTTGAATTGAGAATCCCTGAAGCCTTTATTGAAACCCAGCGAGGTTGCCTCAACTTTTCTCAAGAATTTCTGAATCCTCAGTTTCCTCCTAAACCTTTCCAATTCCGTTTGGTTTGTCAACTTCGGGGCTTTGTCCGGGCAGCAATCCTGAGCCGTTTTCGCTTGGCCCGTTCGGTTAATTAAACCGTAAGACCGCCGAATGAGCTGTTGAGCCGCCCAGAACCTCCCATTGTCCCCGCCGCAGCCCTGGCGGCGGACGGGACTGCCATAAAAAACTAAAAAGCCAAACGGCTTGGAAAATCCTATTGGGTGCATGATTAATGACTGCAAATTCATTTCCGCCACTGCCACAAAAGCCTGGCAACCTCTGACGGGCAGCGGGACGGCGGCAGCGGCAACGGGACGACGGCAACGGCCTTTCTCTTTTCCCTGAGCCGCACCCGTGGCCGGCGTGCCTGCCACCGCCGCCGCCGCTGCCCCTCCCCTGCTGCGCTTAGTTGGCCATAAAAATTTGTGCAAGAATCCGAAAAGCGTTGGCTGGCCTGCCTGCCCGCGTCCGCCCGGGGAATCTCTTTGGTGTATCTAAAATGTTCGCTTTCCAGGAAACTGGAAGGCCTGCCAGGCCCCCAAGTAACCTTCCCTCGGCCTCGTGTGAATGGCGCGAATCAGGTCATTAGCTACATTAATCTCGCCGGGCATAGACAATCCGGGCCGAGTTGAGGGACAGGTGGGTTAATTGTCCCCCGATATCCTTCGATAGAGAATTCCGTAATTGCTGTAAATTTGAGGCCAAGATTATGGCAATTTTGGCGGCTGTTCGCGGAAAGACGGCCGACCGATCGGGCAATCAATAAATATTAAATTCCAAAAATACCGCGGAAATGCTCCCTTGGGTCCCGTCTATAATTTCTATGCGAGGGAACTCTACTTTGGAGACCTGAGAACCTGCGGGGTTTTTTCGCACGCATTCCGAGGCGACTGCTGGCGAACCCTTTGACTTTCGGGAATTCTCGGGAATTTTTCCAATCAACAATGGAGAAAAAATGACGGACATTCCGTTTATAACTGCAATTTCATCCCGAAATCTGTCCCTCTGTCCGTTGGTTCTTCGAAGGTCGATTTAATTATGCATTGGCCAGCTGACAGACGGGTAGACAGACGGGAATAGTTGGCGTGCCTGACAATTAGTTGCATAATTTCGGGGAGGAAATACCCGGAATACTTATAACTCCGAAATGAATAATTCCCTAAGGGTCCCGACGGGTTTTCTCGTTGTTTTTCTGTGTCTCCCCGGGGCCATTAAAAAGATGCCAATGGAGCAATCAGCCAGTCGACTTGCCATCCGTCCAACTATCGTCGATTCATTCTACCGAAAAGGCAACTCCGCTGCCGATGAATCAGTCGAGACCGAGACGACGTTGTCTTGGGAGAGTGTAGAGTTTCAGGAAGACCAAATGAAATGTATACAATGCATTATGGACAGTGGGAGAGACGAGGACGGTGGCTTCTACGAAGAGAGATACAAAAAGCGAGATACATTTTAAAACAAGCAAAGCGCGCTATACAAAAATGTTAAATTGAAGCCAACAACTCTCGACGGCGACGACGAGGACGGCGGCTGGGATCGCTGGCAGTAACCATAAAAAGTATTTAGCAATTTAGATTCATTCGACGTGCACGGCGAGCCCGGCATCCGGCGCAGCCGCCACGGCATCGCTTGTTTCTTCTTTGGTATCGCACGCGGAGATCTGCGGTCGGCCAATGGCAGAGGATGCGGCTGGCGGTTCGACGAGTCGAGGTGCCTGCCCAAATAGTCCATGGCATAAATTCTAAATGAAAACGCATCAATCAGCGGTTTAGGGAGGCCGACAGCGGGCCTAAAATAATAATTCCACTCGATTCGCCTGCCAGGCTCCTCCGTCCGCCGTAATCGCTTATTAATGTCGCTTCGTTTCTGAGCAGACGGGCGGCCCTCGAGTGGCCAGCAAAATTGAAAAAGTTGCGCTCTCAAGTGAGTGAATCCTGCGCTCTCGAGATTGAATTTCAATTGCTCTTCGCCAGCGTTTCAAGTTACAAATTAAGCCAGACACATGGACAGGCGGCCCGCTTGCCTCGATGTGGCTGGAAAGATTAGCCGCGGGCTCTCGCAGGCAGACAGACACACCAAATTAAACAAGAAAAGATAAAACAGCCACAAAGGAACCCGGCAGAGGCCCGGCCTAGTCAAATACTTGGAAGCGGCGACAAAAACAACCGAACCGAGCCGAGCCGAGCGACTCAGAGACATTGAGACATAATGGCCAAGATGGTGGAGAGGCCCACGGACGCAGAACAAATAGCCGAGTGCTCCGTCATCGTCGTGGTCGCCGGATTAGTTTACCTGAGACGGAGACGGAGACGGAGACGGAGACCGAGGCGGGGGCAAGTTAAATTTACGATTTTAGCACAGATTGTAAAGTAAATTTTCCTGTTTTTATACCGAATTAACAAGGCCCGGGCTGCGGCACGGACGAGAGACGGACAGACGGCCTGTGAAAATAAAAAACGAAAGTTCCTTTCAAAACCGACGGGCGACCGGGCGACCGGGCGACTTGGGATTCTGCGGCGGTGGGGAAACTGGTTTCCCAAACAAAAACATAAATCCCGAAGAAGAGGCGACGCGTTTGCTGTTCTTCTCGGCGGCGATTACTTAACAATGCAAACAGGTTTTCCGGCCCAAAGGATCAACGGACGCAGACACTGGCCTGCCTGCCTACCTAAAATGGGGCTTATGTGTGATATTGATCGACCGGGCGAGGGAACAGAAATTTCTTTGGTCTTTTGTTTCCAGGAAATGGAAAATTATGTTAAGCAGTTCAGCGGGGAGAACTAAAGATCTTAAAAGGGATTTTCGATTCTTCTTCTTTGTTGTTGTCTCGGGCGAGAACATATGCTCGTCGTATCGCGGGGGGCTGCTCTGCTCGTAGTAACCGCACCCCCGCCCTCGGGCCCAAGTGCGTGTGAATTGTGGGAGTAAAACCGACAGAACAGCTGATTTGTTATCAACGAACCGAGCGAGCGAGACGCAAATAGTCAGTCAGGGCGTGCGAGAGAGCGTCGTTAAACGAGAGAGCGCTTAATCGGTGGGACTCGTTTGTTTGGTTCTCACGCTGAGTGACGGGGCCCCGCTGCCTGCGTCGCTCTCTCGCCCACAAGCCCAACGACGCCAACGGCTGGCTGCTGCTATGGCAACGACCTTCCGACTGCTTCGCTGTGTGCGCGAGTGTGTGTGTGTGTGTGTGACGTATGCGCAAGGAGGAAGATATGAATCGTTTCGAGCGAGGGGGGGTGGGGGTAATGGTAACTCAAATTGCTCATGTTTTAGTGCAGAAATGTCTGCACAATTTAAGTTTGA
>JBAMCP010001833.1:0-10563 GCA_037075105.1 Lissocephala sabroskyi
GGCCGCCGCAAAGTTTATTGGAAATGAAACTTTATCCGGCATTTAGAGAAACTAACAATGGGTCCCGGGAAATAGAGTCTTGGTACGAATAGAGTAATGGTACGAATACAAATAAACATATTCGGTGCCATAGAGTAGGAAGAATTAAGTTGAATTTGAGTTGCAGTTACGGGTCAGGAGATTTTCTACATTTAAATATAGTTCCTTTCTTATGTATGATCTTTAAATTCGATTAGTTGAAATGCAAGAAGACTGAAGTGGAACCATATGGGCTGAGCAATTTTATCTTTTAAAAATGTTATCGAGATCTTTAGAGCCCTCAAGACTACAAGATTTCGAGTTGGCTTTGAAAACGAATGAGCAAACGGAGACAAAAACAAATGCGGATCTCAAAATGAAACTAAATTGGTCTTAGGGGAGATACAGATAGACGACTAACCAGTCGGTTCTCTTTGGTTTTCTAATGGGGTTTTGCAAAAAAAAATCAGAGCGGATTATTATTTGTATTATTAAAAGTGCAAATAATACAGTAAGCAAGTTGAAAAGATAATATTCCTCTGATATTCTCCTTTTCCCGATGGGAATAAATTCACAAATAAAATACAGTCCTGTTCGTTGGCTGATAAGTCCATCAGCAGCTGAGAATCACACAGCTCCTAATATATATTAGGAGGCGTTAAGATCTTGTCACACATTTTGTATACCGAACTGGATTACCAGTGATTCCCTATTCAAAATAAACCCAGTCCTTGAATCGATTCCCCGAGGTGGCAAAAGTGCTACCATTCCTGTAGTTCTCATGTAAAATCCATTTATATAAGTTCAACAATTCCTAGGGCGTTTCTATCGATACCAAGTCACTGTTGTCTGAACCTTTGATGGATTAGAGTTTTCTGTAGCTCCCGAGAAGCAGAAGTTCTGGTAGAACTTACTGCTTCAAATTTCTCAATATACTATTTCCCCTGGCCCAAAGACTGGAAGACCTTTTCGCCAACTGCTGACGGCTACAGGAAAACAGCGAAACATATTCAAATCGCGGCAGTTTGGCGGAGACTGTTTTCTGATTTACAGTGAGGAAATCAGTTATACGAGAGGAGCTCTTATCGCTTCAACATTTCTATGTATAATATAGCTGGTTGGCCAGTTTAACCCAATCAAATTCGACCCACAGAGAGGAATTAAAATGTATTCTACGGGTAATTCGATGAATGGGATTTAAATATATAGATTAAAATTGTTTGCTTTCTTCTCTTAAAAAATCGGAAAGGCCTAGCTCATGCGTCATAAATAAAGCAAGACTATAATTTGTATAAAAATAGTGCAAGCGTCCCCGTGGACTGATAAAAAAGCTCAAAGCTTCAGATAAACCCTGGAGAATTGTGGGGTTTCAGCTGTCGGCGGGTTAATTTTATTTACTGAGAACCCACTGATAGGAGGTATGAGACGGTTTCTTGGATGGTCAGTGCATGACTGTGGGCTCATTGGAGAGGTACATTTCACAAATGTCGACGGCCTGAGTGTGACAAGACTCAGTGCTCATGACCAGCTCGCCATCGCTGAGGGTCAGCAGCATGCAGTTCTTGCCCATCCGCGTGGTGGGCTCTCCGGGCAGCCAGTTGGTGTAGTTGAGGGCCCGCGCCCGCCCGAACACCAGGCTGCAGTAGAACTGCAGATCCCCGGCCCAGCGGTTGCCGGCACTCCAGAACCGATCCCCATCCTCGTAGCCGCTCTCGTACAAAAAGGCGGCCAAGGCTTCCATTTCTTCTCGGCTGTCCAGGCAAACACGCGACGATCGCCTATCCTGGTAGCACAGCCCGCTGAACGAGGAGTACTGGCAGGCCAATAGAAACCTTCAGAAACCTTTGATAACTTCCAGTTTGAGACTCACCAGCTCGTCCCGCTCAATGTGGTAGCAGTAACGATCCTGGATCTTCACGTAGGGCGTCTTGCAGCGCGGGGCGTACATGTTGAGGGCCTGGACGGCGAGTAGAAGGTAAACAACGACGATGACTGGCACGCACCTGGACGACATGGTACTGTGCCTATTGGGACTGCTGGCTGCCGACTGGGAGCCAAAGTTCTCGAATTATATTTAATTCGTTGCTTTTTGTTTTGGCTCTGATAAGGCAACCTGAGTGAGGCCACCTGCGAGAGCGGCCGAATGGATTTCTAATCAATAGTTGGGTTTGTTTACAGAATTAATACTGGGAAATTCTGCTATGTGCGACTCGGGAATGTTTTTCTCCAAATATCGCAATTCTCCAGAAATAGAAAAGCAGAATACCAGAAGTCTGGGATTAAAATGTACCAACAAAATGTCTTTTTAAGACTCCACGGAACAATCCAAAAAAACTAAAGAGACATTGATGTCAATTCCATTGAAAAGAAGGCGACTGGTCAAAAAATTGATCATAAATTCCCCAACGAAATGTCTTTTCAAGTTTCTAATAAAGGTTAAAAGGAACCAAAGCAACTAAAGAAACATCGATAGATGTCGCGATTGAATCGGCAATGTCAATCACAATCAAAATAAGGTGACAGTTCACAGAATTCATCAAAAACTCGTCAATTCATCGAATAAGAGGAATTAATCAAAAGAAGTTCAATTCTTTCCATGATATACCTCTTATTTCTCCCTTTCCTGAAAGCCAACTTGTTTGGAATTACATCCATTTATTCCGCAGAACCATTTTCCCAAACAATTGACGATGGACCCAAGAGAAAAGGTTGCTTTATATAAATATTTGGTATTTTTTCTATGAGATCTACGAATAAGCATCTCTCTTCCCAAACAAGGCATAAATAGTTGAATGGGGTAAAAGATTCTTTATCTAATTTGCAAAGAGATCTAAAGTATAAAAAAAGGGATACAAAATCTAATTAAATGGATATCGAACGAAATTTTAATTTGATTTGACTCGCAATAGATCAATGCGAGTTATTCTTCATTAAGTTTGGTTGTTTTTTGAACGAATTTCATTTAATTCTCTAGACTTTTCTAATTGAACAGCATTGCCCAGATTTGAATTGTCTTCTGCTGCAAAACTTTTCAGACTTCTAGGTTTTTCAACCGCATTCTCCTTGCATTTCTCTTCGCATTCATTTTTTGAGGCAAACCTGTTGGCGTTACCATTGCAGCCTCCGTAAACCCACAAAATACACCTCTTTTTCGCGGCATGAAAAGAATAAGTTAAAATAAATTTCATACAAGGATTTTTTCCCTGCGCTCTGGCTGGCAGACTGCAGATGCCTGTAGATTGAATAAAACTGTATATAAATCCTTAATTTATTCTATTCAGACCTACGATCTCGGAGTGATAAAATCTCTCCCACGAAAAATAAAAATAGCAGTAACCTTGCCATCTTTTCTTTGGATTGACTGAGGAATTAAACTCAAATATTGTGTTTTCTTTTTTTTGAAGCGCATATAATCAAATTTTACGGGTTATATAATTTGGAATAGAATAGTGGGGTGTTTAAAATTTTAAGACTTATAAAACGGCAATCGTTGATAGAACTCTTTCCAAGTCTTTGGACGGAATCTAGGAATCATTTCTCATTGGTCTTCTCTGTTTGTTAATTTGAAGAAACAATTCTTTTTGCATTGCTCAGCGGATAGAAACCGATTGGTTTTACCGCGAAAGCCCCCCGTAGATCTAGAAAACACAGGAATTTATTGATTTATCGAAAGACCAAACTGGAAATTGGCCAATGCATGGAGCAAACTTATCCTGGCGGTAATTCACAGCTTTCTAAAGAAAATCAAATGAACTTCTTGAGCTTCTCGCAGTTCTATCAGCAGAACAATAAGCAAAAAGGGGTTCAAGTTGCTTATTAAAAATTCCTTCATTAAAAAGCAACTGATTGAAATTTTCAAACCACTACTCTGCCTTTGTAGACGTGAAAAATTCAACTTTTACTAATGGTAAAATGTTACAATTTCATTTTATTATAATAAACACCGCCACTGATATTTCACGGAAGGCAGATTTAGATTTATCATTTTTTATTTTGATCTCTCTAAAACTGAGATAATTAAGATTTCAGTCTATTTCTTCTTTTTCTTTTTCCATTTCACTATCTTTAAGGCATTGATTTTTGCACTCTTCTTCGGATGTAAATCGATTAGCATTTCCCCGACAACCACCGAAAGTCCAGGATATGCAAGATTTTTTGGGCTTTTCGAAAGACCAAACTGGAATTTTCTTATTACATATTACGCCTCTAGTTTGATATTTAGCTGGTAATCCACAAATCGCTAAAAGAACAACAATAAATTTTGGATCGAGAGTTGAGATGTCTAAAATCTTACACTTTGGGGCACCTTGAAGTTCGGCCAAAAAAAACCCAGAAAATACAACACAGAGTAAAAGATCTTTTAGCATTCTCGCCACGATACTGAATGGAATTCGTATGTAAAATCGAAATGTATTTGTGGGCGTAAAAATAACAATTTCACGGATCAAAAGAAATTGTGTAATATTTTAAGTTATTTAATTTCAATGATCAAACACCGAAACCTCTTCTGATTCACAGAAATCTGAGTAGGAACAGAGAAAATAAGGATTTTTGCATCCCCAAAATAAATTTTAGTTTACTTCACTGTTCACTGGAACGATCATTTCAAACAGGTTCCACATATCAGTTAGAGTCCACAGAGACTTCCCCTGAATTTCTGTATCTGTTGGTTTGCTGCGAGCGCAGAGTTGCAGTGCGCAAGCCGCCAGGGGGCGCTGGCAACTCTCGAGTTCGAAATTTGGTTTATTTCGAAATAGTTACTCTCAAAAATGACAATTCGGACTCTCTGGCTCTCAAAAACGACAACTTGCTCTCATAGTTGGGCAGTTCGACAGGGAAGAAGCAGAACGCCGAGAACTCTTCGAAATGAATTCGAAATACGAAAAACAATAACAAATTGCGAGGCAGCAAAGCGCGTCGTCTGCCGTCGTCAGTGCGCGTGCGGGTCAAATAAAAGCAAGAAAAGCCGAGAAAAATTAAGAAAACTGTGTTAAAAGTGCAAAATAAATACAAATTCACAAAACCAAAATAATCGAACGCCTAAACAAATTGAAATTTGTAATTTTCCCTGCGCCGAATTCCCTTTTTCCCTCGGCAGACGCGTCGCCCTGCGCGTTCTCTCGTTTTCTTGGTGTTTCTCGCGTCTTTCGTCTGGCCTGGCGATTGTTTACGAATTTGTGGGTGGCGGAATAAATGTGAAAAAAGGCCCAAGTGAATAATTCATTAATGAAAATGTCGGGTGAATGCCATAAAATCTATATTAAAGTTCTCCTAACCCTCGCCGCCCTGCCGCTCGGCGCGGCTCATCTGAATGTTTTCCTCAACCTCCAAGAGGTGATGCGGTTACTGGGTGAGTTTTGTTTTGTTTTCCGCCCGTCAATTTGTTTATTTGCTTAGTTTGTTGTTGATTTCTCTCTCCGGCAATTGAGCAATTAGCGACAGTGTCCCAAATTCAACTCGAAATCGAGCATAGAAATTTTCATTGAAAAACAAAATCATTTACAAAACAGCAATTATTGCCATCTCACTCTTAGGCATTTCCCCTCAGGTAGTGTTAAACGGTTAAATAAACAAGACAATTTTCCAAGTAACTGTTGTTGTTTTTGTTGCTGCTGCCGGTTCGTTAAGAAATTTTACGCTTCGGAGACAACCAACGCCGAGCAAAAGAAAAGGAAAAAATTTACATGCAGTGGCATTAAATTTATTTCACTACCGTCGGAATATACGAATATTTCTTGGAATTTCGGGTCCCCCAAAAAGCCACACACACCAACACACACGCACACAAGATGACAGCGACAACGTCAACCCGGCCAAGGAGCCCAAAGGGGACCAGCGGCGCGGGCTGTGTGAGTGTGTGGGTGCCGGCAGGGCAGCAATGGAATCCAACGGAAGAAGGGGAGGAGGAGGGGAGCTCGACAACCCACCGGTAGTTGACGGCGCACAGTGGTACCGAATGCAGTGTAAATGAGCTTATTTAAATTCTTCTGAGGTTTCCTCGACTGCCCTGACTGACAGTGGGGACTGTTTAAGTATTTTAGGCTTCAATTTAGTTGCCTTAGTTAATTGATTTTTAACTACTGTGCTGGTTCACTGCAGTTCCCCCTACCAACGTTTTTATACCCTACGTGGGGGTAAATTTGTTGTCCTTTTGCGCCGCCTACTTCTACTTGCATTTTAAATCAAATATGCAAAATATGCTTGGATTTTCTTTGGGAAAAACCCCCAACCCCCAGAATTTTTGCCTTGGCGACTAATTAAAATTAAGCTAAAAACTTTACAGACTCTGGCAACACTGTCGTAAATCAATTAGGTCGCTTCATTTGCATTTGATTTGTGGGCAAGGGTAAAAAAATAAAATTCTTAATAAAAAAAGGGTAACTGAAGTTGCCGACGCCAACGGAGCTTAAATAAATTTCATTTCTAGCAAATTTATAGCCTTGCTGGCCGCACACACGCACATCCTGTGCATTGGCCTGCCCACCCTGATCACACACAGTGGGCCGATTGGCAGTCGTAAAGTTTTTTTCTGCGCAGGCGCAACGAGCGCGTCGCGTGGGCCTGGCGTCGCGTCTTTTGGGGGGGAAAAAACTTTAGAGATTTTCGTTTTTTTGTGATTTTATTGCCTTGCTTGTGTGACACGCTCCATCGGCATTCCGGGAGTCCCTTTTGGCCTGGCATTTATTTTAATTTCGTTTTAATGCCATTTTATTTTGTCAATTTTGGGGGCCGTCTCGTTGGTAGTTTTTCCCGACTTTTTACGACTTTGACGCTTTGGAATTTTCCCTTTGTGTCGAATTCTCGTCTCTCTCGCTGACTGTTTGGAATTCTCTAGCGACTGGAAAAGTTGGCCTGCCCGTTTTATGGGCTTCCATTGTTTCGGGTGTTAATTCCCAGCTTAAATTTTATTTTAATTTTTATTGTTTGCTCGGTGTTAATGAGGCCATCGCAGCTAAGCCGGCCACGTTTTCTGCCGCCCCGCCCACTGCCGGCTCCACAAAATGATCGATTAGTTGATTCTCAATCACCTTTGGGGGGCCTAACAAGCAACAAATTAAGTTTTCGGCAAACAAGAGAAGGAGGAGGCGGTCAACAAACCATAAAAAACCAACAACACTGGCCAGTTTTCCTCAAGATGTGTTAAATTTACCACCAACTGTGTTAAAATAAATTAAACAAAAGCCCCTCAAAAACCGCTTTAACCCACGCAGCCCAGCCGCTCCAACGGAGCCTCAAATATGCGGCCATAGATCGGAGCTCGTTTAAATATTTTCATATTTGCATAAATCTTCAAATCTCCGAGGGGCGAGTGGCGAGGGGCGGAGTGTGGGGCTCTTGGGTTTTGAAGTGAACCGCCGGCTTAGCGAGAGAAAAACGACCGAATCAGTTGGCAGGCCTAGCGACGAGGGGGAGGGATGGCCTGGCCAGCAGCGCCTTTGGGGTTTTTAGCACCTATCGGCTGGGATCGGTTGTTGCAACGAGGCCTCCATAACGAGGCAGCAACCTGCCCACGAGTCAGTGGCGGCGCATTCCTCGCGATCTGGCAGTTTGGCTCATTTTAGCCTTTTTTATGGCCTTTTTTTGAGACCAGTTTTTAAAGGGGAATTTTCTGCACTTAAAATTCTAACAAAAAGGGAAAGCACTTACCGATGCGTTTTCTTCATGGAATTGTTGGTTTTCCTTTTTATTTAAATTTATTTAAAATCGCGCGATCGACCGTTTTAATTTGTAGAAATTATTTTCACTTTCCGGTTGCAAGCAACTGCCGGCGGCCTGGGCTGGTGGAGCTTTTATGCATTTGGTGATCTGAAAGGAAAAGAAAAGAAGTTAGAAGAGCTTTTAAAAGCGGTGGTAAGAGGGACGCAAAGGGAGAGACAGACAGACAAACGGAAAGCCAGAGACCAAGGAACAAATGCGCAAGCCATGCGCAGGGTCGTCCACAGATCAACGCTAAAAGAAAAGGGGAGAAAGGCGGGGGGACAGGCGCTAGACTAGGCAAGTGAGTTCATAAAGAGACAGAAACTGATAATTGCCGTCTATTTTGTCACCCTTCTTCACCTACAAAGCTTCAAAGAAATCGAGACTCCCCCCCTTTGCCCATTCCAAGCATTCACTAAAGTCGACGAGTGCAGAAAAACAAATGAAGTCCAAAGAAGAATCACCAAATTTTTGCCCATACACCAGCATTAAGCACGGGGCCCTGCACAAGCTTGCATAGAAGTCGCAATTGTGATTCATTTCATCCCCAAACGACTGATTGTCTGTGATCTCCCTTCTTTCTCTTTTGCATTACCACGGCGATCCACCTACAAAACTGCGCAGTAAATTAAGCTCCCCCTCCCGCTTACACCAATTCATTCAAATTGCAGAAAAACAAATGAGGTCAAAGAAGAATCGCCAAATTTTTGCCCAACACCTGCATTAAGCACAAGCCTGCATAGAAGTCACAATTGCTTGTGATCTCCCGTCTTTCTCTTTTGCATTACCACTGCGATCCACTTAAAAACTGCGTAGTTACCGAAGCTCCCCCTCCCGCTCACTCCTTTTCATTCAAATGGCAGAAAAACAAATAAGGTCAAAGAAGAAGTGCAAAATTCTTACCAATACTCTTGCATTGGGCACGCGGCCCTGCAGGGCCCCACAGACATGAACGAACATGCAGAAAATTGCCGAAAACGAGGCTCCCTTGGCGACCGCATTATGACGAATTTGTTGGCGATTTAAACACTTGCATTTAATGCATTGATTATATTAGTCACTGTTTTTAATAAAACTATAAATTTTTAACCATAATTTAAGACTTTAAGACGGACTTGACCGGCGGACGAAAGAATTTGCATGCGTTCTCGTCTAATTATCGCGCATTACTGCAGTTTTGGGCAGCGCTGCCGCCGTCGATGCTGTAAGCTTCGCGAGCGAAGGACTTTCTCGCTCTCCCGCTCTCGTGATTGACAAGAGGACGGGCGGACAGGTGGCAGAGTAGGCAAATGAGTTCACAGAGCAAAGAGAGAGAGAGAGATGATTGTCACCTACAATTCTTCAAATGAAGCAGAACTCTCTCTCTCTCTTCCCCCCCCCCACCCCTTCCCCAAACCAACCACTTCTCCGACGTTCATTAAAGTCGACGAGCGCAGAAAAACAAATGAGGTCAAAGAGAATCGCCAAATTTTTGACCAACACCTGCATTAAGCAGAAGCCTGCATAGAAGTCGCAATTGCCATTCATTTCATCCCCCGTCGATGGCTTGTGATCTCCCGTCTTTCTCTTTTGCATTACCATTGCGATCCACTTACAAACTGCGTAGTTACCGAAGCTCCCCCTCCCGCTCACTCACATTCATTCAAATTGCAGAAAAACAAATGAGGTCAAAGAAGAAGTGCAAAATTCTTACCAATACTCTTGCATTGGGCACGCGGCCCTGCAGGGCCCCACAGACACGAACGAACATGCAGAAAACGAGGCTCCCTTGGCGGCCACACAATGGGCAATATTTCGGCAATTAAAACACTTGCAATTAATGCATTGATTATATTAGTAATTGTTTAACACAAAACTATAAATTTTTAATGATAATTTAAGAGATTAAGACGGACTTGACCGGCGGACGAAAGAATTTGCATGCGTTCTCGTCTAATTATCGCGCACTACTGCAGTTTTCGGCAGCGCTGCCGCCGTCGATGCTCTAAGCTTCGCGAGCGAAGGGCTTTCTCGCTCTCCCGCTCTCGTGTTCTTTCGTGGGCGCTCTTCGGATCTTCGGTGTGGGTGGAGAGAGCGCTCAGCGTCGGCGGTGAGCGGCAGGTGACAACCAAACAGACAAATGGACGGACAAAAACCTTCAAATTATTCTCTCTTTATATTTCGTTGGGCGACTGAAGGCACATGGAAAGAGCTGTTAGTTAAGTCTTGAGCGGCAGAGGGGGGGAGGTTGCCCTTTGCAAACTGTTATAGAGAAACTAGAATTGTAAGCAATGTAAATTGGATTAGCTTTTTCTCTATTAGCTCTTTTTCTAGCCTTTTCATCGCATTTGCTCTAAATTAAAGCTGTCTGGACTTTTTTGAGGTGCAAATTTAAGACGGGGCTGCTGGCGGACATAGAGACATTTCCCAGTAAAATTATCGCCCAGTTTATGGCATGTTTTCAGTCGGTGCTACTTGGCCGAGTGTTTGCCAAGATCTTTGTAACTGATAATTGCAACTTCAGAAGTCGCTGTGCCCCAGCAACGGCAACACAAACAGCCATGCTGCCCGCTGCTCTTTCCCCGGGCCTGTTGTGTTAAACGCCTTCCACGAATCGCCACCGATCTTGCCAAAGCCAACACAGACCCGTCTTGGCCAGGCCAAGCCGCTGTAACGGTTTGTGCATCGTTCATGAGATACGATCGTAGCGACAACGGGCCGACCGACCGACCGGTAGACGTCATTTGGTATGATCTATATTTTAATTGGCGTTCGGTGTTGTTCCATTGGGTGCCTGGAATTTATTATTCTTGTCCGCTGCGCAATCGAACCGATAATAAACTGGCCATTAGCTAATGAAGCCGTCTC
>JBAMCP010001834.1:0-17561 GCA_037075105.1 Lissocephala sabroskyi
CCTATATTGTTTTTGTCATCTTTATTTTTTATATTTATAATATTTTCATTATTTTCCATATTTATCCTTTCATAATTATATTTATAATTATCTTTTTTTTTATTAATTATGTTTGTGGCTAATAATTTTTTATTTATATTTTCTGACCAGTCTTCTTCTATATCATAATTTATTATATTTTGATCTTCTTTATCATAATCTATTATATTTTTATTTTCTTTATCATAATCTATTATATTTTTATTTTCTATATCATAATTTATTATATTTTGATCTTCTTTATCATAATCTATTATATTTTTATTTTCTATATCATAATTTATTATATTTTGATCTTCTTTATCATAATTTATTATATTTTTAAGTTTAGAGCTATAATGTGTATTATTTTTTATAATTTCTTTTTTATTTATTTCATTAATTTTTATATATTTTAATTCAAAATCAGTGCTTTTTGTTTCTTCATTATCACCAAATTCAATCATTTTATTTTGTTTAATTGCTATTCCATCCATTTTTACTCGTTCATTCATTATTTCATTCTTTTCATCAACCTTATTGTTACTTTCGTAACTTGTCTTTTCTTTTTCATAATTTTTATCACGGCCGTCACTATTAATCATATTGATGCTTCTATTGTATGGCCACGATACCAGAGAAATCCCATTGTTTATACATTTTTGATATTTCCCGTAGTTTATAATTCCTTTTCCAGTAAACATTGTATTATTCCACAAATTATTCACATTAAAAGATTCAGAAATACATTTTGTCGTTTCCATTTCATATAACATCGATTTTATTAACGGATCAGTCTGTTTCTCTAATAGCTCAATATATTTTTGATAATTTATAGAAAGCGAAAATTCACGAAATAGTCATTATTTTCATGAATGCCTCGCTTAATGCTAAATGTCTCCTTTAAAAAAGTTATGGTAACTTTATACAAAACTCTCTGAGTTAATGCCTGGGGAACTATTTATTGATCAGTTAAATTTCAACACTTTTTGTTTTGTTAGAAATAAAGATATGAAAAGAAGAGATAAAAAGAGCCACAGCAAAAGACACAGGGTAACTTAATTGCTGAAATTATAAAGATTCGTACCAAAAGGCATCAGAGTTCCAGAGACATTCGATAGCGCGGGTTCCCTGTACTTAAGCCTGGGGAACTCTTTGATGCCTAGTCAATTTTCAAGACTTTTTAATCTGTTAGAATCACAATAAAGAGATAAAAAGATCCAGAGCAAATTCGTACTAAAAGACATCTGAATCCCTGAGTTATTCAATACCAAGGGTTCCCTGTACTTAAGCCTGGGGAATTATTTGCCGCTCCGTCGAGTTTCAAGAGCTCCCGTGTGGTTTACATGGCAGAAAACTTTATGGAGGCACTGTAATGTTTTCCCTGATAATTGACTCGCTTAAAATGAGTTGACAATTTAAAAAAAAAATGCATTTGCGAGTTCGGAGGTCTCAACATTTAACAATTGTCGGGTCCGCACGCAATGTTTTGAATAATTTTCAAATAATTTATAATCTCGGCAGATTGATTTTGGCTAATAACTAAAAAGCTTTAATAAACAATTAACATGTTTACCCACCGATACCCATCAACCAAGCCGAGCTGTGTTTATACACAGATCCCAGGATAAGGTGGGACAATGGGCGGCCAATTAAGCCGGAGAGGCCCGGGGCCTATAAAAGTCCGGGACGGGCCTCAGTGCGGCTAGCAAAAATTTCGCTTACTTTCGTTTCCTTTTCGAGGGAGCAGTGCCAACGTGACAGCCTGAGAATGAAGCTACTTGTAGCCGTTTCCGTAATTTGCATTGTGGCCGTGGCCCTTCTCGGAGTGGAAGGCCGGGGCGGTGGAGGCTCCACACGTGGCCTGGAGGTGAGTGGCCTATTTAGCGGGGTGATTGGAATCTTTGCCTAAATCTTTCCTGACCTTTCAGGCCTCGATGCAGAAGCTGCTTAGGGTAAGTAACCTTTGTGTGTTCTGCCCTCTTTCGAATCAGCCGCCTCATTCGGAGCTGTTGGACTAGCCGCGCCGTGCACTGCCCAGTGACCCAGCCCGGGAGGCACTCGAGCGCCGTCGGTTGGCCAATTACGCTCTGTTAGTTAAATCATATTGCATGTGCCTGCTTTTAGGCGCGTCGTCATGCCACCCACGAGACAGAGGGGCCCTTGGTGGCCAATGAGCCCACCTCCCCAGCTCCGCTCTCTAGAGTAAGCAACAGCCAGGGATCGCCATCCTCACAATGATCGAATTTGCTTCTTTTCGTTTCGGCAGACCCGCCGACAAGCCCAAGATGCCCCTCAGGACGGTTTGGTCTACAACGAGCAACCGCCTCCACCACCCCAGTTCCGAGTAAGCCTGAACTTTTTTATATATATTTTGGATTTTTACAAGAGATCAATTTCAGTCCCGCCGCCAAGCTGTGGAAATGACCAACGATCTGAATGGACAGCCCGCCCCACAGCACCTGAGGGTGAGTTGCGGGCAGACCTTTGAAATACAAAAGTCTATTGAATGGTTTTTTTCATTAGCAACGTCGTCAGCTGCCTGAGCCACCAGCACCGCCAGAGGGAGTGCCGATGCCGCCACCACCACCCATGTCTTAGGACTTCTTGAGAACTCCTTTCGTCTCCTTTAGTGTTGTTTTTGCGTAGAGCTGGGCGCGGTCTGTCTTGGAACCACTTTAAAATTAAGCCTTAAGATTTCGTTCTTTCCTATTTCGACCAATAAAAGCATGCAAAACCAAGCTGTGTCCTGGATTATGAAAATTCCCAGAAACCTTAAAATTAACCTGACAGATGTCGACCCAATTCAGGTACCTCAAGGAACCTCAGCTACCTGCAGTCTCCTGGCTTTCCTATATAAAGCCAAGCAAGTCCTAAATCTTTAAATCAGTTCTTCTTAACTCTTTCCAGAATGCGGCTGCTTGTTATCCTCTTTCTTTTTGGTGTTGTCTCCACCATGGTTTTGGCGTTTCCTGATCGGCAGCGCTCATCTGTTGCTGGCCCACACGTTGATTTACATGGCAATGCAGTATCAGGTGGAGGACGAGCACTTCATGGATCCCTTCCTGCAGGCGATGACGACGTTGTGGAAGATGCTGCCAAAGTTCGTGATCCTCGCTTCCTGAAGAAGTGGAAGTGGAAGAAGGGCAAATCATACTGCAAAAAGTGTCGCTACTGAGAATGAGAAACAATAAAGCTGGCTAGGAAAATGGAACAGTTTTGAACTTCTAGTAATTTTAATTCATTCACTTAAGCAGCCCTCCCATGGCATCCCACATGACAAGCTTGTCGGTGGGTTGGGCCTTGAGGGCCCGGATGACTTCAGGGGGCACGAATTGTGGGTCCAGGACTACTTCGAAGCCAAACTCCCGCAGCCAATCGGCGTCCAAAGCAGTCACCTTGGTCCTGACGGCGCTCTTCGCTTTCCTCTTGATGTCTGTGCTGGACAACACGGTCAAGGACTCCCTGGACTTCTCCTCCTCGGTCTCCTCTTTTCTACGCCCGAGGTGAAAGAGGACGGGGTTCTGGTCCACGTCCAGAGTGACCGATGTCAGGAGAAGAACAGAGTCCCTGCGGCTCTCCTTGTACAGCATTCGGTCGGCCTTTTTGAGGTTCACGGTGCCCACCTTGCAGCCAAAAGCCAGCTCGAAATTGTGGGCATTGAGGGAAAGCGTCTCTGCGCGTGAATTGTATCGGCCCTGCAGGTCGCAGGCCAGCCAGACAGGACATCCAGCCCGCAGAGAGGCCACAATTGCGCCCACAAATGTCTCCACCGGCTGGTTGGAGTAGACCTGCCCGGCTCTCTCCACCATATTCGAGGAGAAGTCCACGGTGTAATTGCGCTGGTACGGATGCCAGAGGCGCGGGTCGTGGCCCAGGCACACCATGGCAGTGGGCTTGAAATGGGGCTTCACCAGCTCCTCGTAGAACCTCCGAGGCGTGAGATTCTCGAAAACGCGGAACCCCTTCTTCTTGTCGTTGCACTCCCAGTTGAACTCCTCGGGCGGCGTGCCCAGGCAAATGCTGACTACCTTGTAAAGCTGCTCCACCATTGATTGTATGAGGGGCGGCAAGCCAGAGCCATCGTTCTCAAATGTGAACTGCGAGTGCAAAAGGCTGGCGTACTCGTGCAGCTGAGGGGATCACCGAGATTGGCTCAGACGCGGAGGGCAATGGGCTTTAAGTCAACTGACCTTACTCCGGAGCAGTTTGTTCAGCTGGATGGACCGAGTGGTCGAGTGGCTCACCAGGTAGCACTCCTTGGGCATCACTCCGTACTTCTCCACCAGGTTCACAAACATCGACCAATTGCCGCTGTCGGGCACGGCGTGCTTCATGACGTACCGGAAGCTGCGTCCGTCCAGCAGTTCGCCCTGCTGGAGCAGCTGGGAAACCGTGTTCAGGAAGTAGTTGCAGCGCTCCAGTTTGTGCCAGTAGAAGAGGTGGGCGGCGGACAGCTCGAAGTCCTGGACTTGGTTGTGCTTGAGGAAGGCCAATCTGAGCAGATCGAGACCAGCACAAATCCAGGGCGGGCCGGAGGTGGTGCTCTTGTTCATTTTGACCTCGAGGCGCTCCTTGGAGGGGGCCAGGGAGGCGTTCAGTTGAGTCTTTGGTACTTGGCAGACGTGGATGGGATCGCTGGTGGTGCAGAAGTTCTGGGCCAACTGGTTGAGTGGCGAGGCGTAGAACTCGGCCTGCCATTGGGCCAGCTGTGGTGCGGTTAATGCGAACGGCAGTGAGGGAGCCTCCATTTCGGGCAGGAGAAGCCTTCCAAAATTAGAAGAGCGAAAATAGAACGACTCGCAAAATGCCAAAAGTTCTCTACACGGTACGATACGATTTTCAGTGCTGGGAAAGTCGCAAAAGTAAGAAGAGGACAATAATTTATTAAAGAGCGGAAAATAGAACTTGAAAGATTTTAAGAATTCAAGATTTTCATCATCTATGCTCGAAAAATCAATAACAATTGAGGCAAAACATTCTGAGCTCAGGCCAAGGGCTCTCCTCCTCCCTCAGTTTATGATGCCTTTTGTGGGCAAGTAACCACTCAATCAGCCAATTTAGCATTTCAATTAAATGCCGTTGGCGATGGGAGAATTCAATTAAGTCGGCGATGCAAAGGCCGAGAGGTTAAGCGTCTCTCACAAACGGAAAACTTAAATAGAAATTTTAAATATTGATAGCTCACAAAGGCCACAGACTTCTACGGTTTTTATTATCATGTTATATATAAAATTTATTTCTTGGAACTCGCCTTATTAAGCTGAGGGAAATTTGCCAGCAGTCGTGATATGAAAATCGGAAATCTACAGAGGAATCGGAGATACTCTTAGTTTTATTTGTTTCTTGAATTTCTGAAGAGGAAACGCTGAGGTCAGACCAAAAAAAACATAACATTTTTATTATGATATACGATTTTGGAAATATAAAAAAGAAATCTGTATAATAAAATTCAAGGCCACTAATTTGTAGGTTAGCTTTAAAGATTCCTAATCAACACCAATATATATTATTTTCATCTTGTTATTCTCGAATGTCTAAAGTTTTCTGGAAATTCCCAAGGGTCGCATAGACAAGCAACCCCAACCAGATTGTGCATAGCCCCCGCCATTATCTTTCGCCGGGGAAGAGTATTGATTGGGGTATTTCCCATTCGAATGAGAGCGAGGCAGACTCTCAGTCTGAGTTCATTCGATCGCACACGTATGAGAACCTCATGAGAGAAGAGAGACCGGTTTGTTATTGTTTTTCGCTAATTGCGAACTGAAATTGCGCTGCGGTTTTTCGTGCCGGCAGTTCCCACGTACATCCAATACGTCATCCAATTCAAAATGATTTGCTTTTAGTGTTCGACTTTTATTGGTATTCGAAGATTACAGGGTGGTGATCGGTTAATAGAAAGATTCTCTGGGGAATTTGGGAATTCTGAAGGCGTTCTGGAGTTCGCGCTCCAGGTTCGCCATAGCCGCCTCCAGTTCCCTAGGCAACTCCTCCAATATTTGCTTGCGATTGGCATAGCTCTCGGTATTACCCACAAACAGACCCTCCCCATTGATGCCGTAGGCAACTACAGAGCCATCGGCCCGTTCGACCCGCACACCGCCATCTTCGTAGAAGACCTTAGCATTCTGCCCATTGATCTGGACCTCCTCCTGAGCCCGGACTCCACGCTCACGTGGCTTGAAGACGTAGTCCTGGTTATTCTCGCTGATGACGAGGCCGTCGTTGGTCACCCGAACCACTTGGTTTCCGTTGACGAAGAGGCCGCCGGGGCTTTGGTTGTAGACGACGGTGTTGCCGGCCTGGGCGCTTCCATCGGCACCCAACCGACGACCGTTGATGATTACGTTGCCGCCTTTGGAGCTGCCGCCAGACTGGCTGAGGAAGACGTTTCTGTAGCTCTGATCGTTGTCGTCCTCGACGCTGTCGCTGTCGCTCTTGTCGCTCTTGTTGCGGCTAACAAACACTTGGCCGCCGGGCCCGGTTATGACAGTGCGGCCATCCTTGCCCCTGATAATGTTGCCTTCGGGACCGCCTACGACGGTTCCACCATTTCGGTTGTGGGCCACATAGCTGGGCACAGTGGTGGCTGGGGCTGGGTATCCAGCTGCGGGGGCTGGAGGAGGGGCGTATCCTTCGGGCTGCTGCTGCTCGTTGCGAGGCACTGTCTCGTAGTCATAGGGACTGGGGCGCTGGGCTATAAGGTCAAGGGTACGGTGACAATTGCAAAAGGACGTTGGTGAAAAGCTTACGTACCACTGGAGAAGCCGGCCAGGCCGACGAGCAACGTGACAAATATGAATTTGCGACCCATTTTATTCGCTTGCAGTTGATGCATCGACTGTTCCAGTAAGACGCCTCCGCCCTGCTTTTATACCGAACTCATTTATACGTATGTTTCAATTGAGAGAACACGTCGCTGTGTGTTGTTCTGGAAGCCATCGGGTCGCCGATAATGCGGCGGGAATTACCAGGAATTGCCTTGCCCTTCCGTTGGCATTGCTCATGCTTTGCGAATGCTGGATACCCTGACGCGAGCACATATCTTCCCTGGTGGACTGCCATTCCCCTCCGACTGGGCGGGTGGATCTTCAATTCCCTACCTTTGGGTTGAATTTATATTATAGAGTTTATCGCTTGGCTGAACCGGGGGAACCTCAAGCTGATAAGCCGCGTTGAGCTTGCAAGCTCAGCTCAAAACCGGTCGAAAGCTCGTTGAGGTGTGGCAAGAAAAACTCAAGAAATCTTACGGTGGCTGGTATTTGTGAGAGACTTTATTGCTGCCACTGGTTCTCCACTTTCAGTAGTGCCATTTGCTGTTCTTCGGTTGTAGAATGATGTTTTGGGTGGAGTCTTCATCGCCGCCGTTCCAACCTGGTCCCCCCACGGGTCCGCGATTGGCCGAAGGTCCCCAGTTGAACCAGCCGGGGGCCGCTAAGCCCACTGGAATCCACAGCAGTTCATTGTACTTTAGTTAATTCATCGCATACATAAAATTCCATAAATTTACTTACCCCCAAGCAGGACGGAGAAGAGCAGACACCAGAAGATAAAGCTCTGCATGTTTTCTTGCCAATAAACTGAGTCGAAATGATTCAATTCTCTGGGCGATCGTGGTTTTATACGCTCAGCGCCGGGCTTGCCACCGCCAGCTGCATGGCAGATGGAATGTCTTTTTGGATGTCTTTTTGAGTGAAACTTTCTTTGAGACACTCCGGGCCGGCTGGTTAGGGCGTCTCCGCAACTGCTCAAGTACACAGGAGAACCTTTTCACAGGTAAGAACTTGCAAAGTCCTATTCATTTGGGTTTATAAATTTTTGCCTCTAATTTATTCCAGAGAAACCAGAAAACCAACGAAAACAATGAAATCACCCGGACTACCCTGCCGGCTCGCAGTCTCCGGCAACACAAGAGGTCTGTGGTCGAAGCAATGATCAAAAGCTGACGATTAATGCCCCGACGAGGGGTGGAGATGCGGAGAGTCGCACAGCACAGACAGTCTCTGTGTGCTGGGCGGAGAGGTATTAAAACGACCGAGTTTCATTTGTAGTTAGAAATGTGGCCGTGCGGCAGCCACATGGGGCATTTAGGTATGCCCGTTGGACGGTCTGGCTGGCTGGCGGTCTGTCCAATTGTCGGAGTGTCCTCTGGTCACTTGGATGCCTGACTGAGCCGATTGTCGATATTGCGGCGGCTGTTGTTGTTGCTGCTGCTGGTGTCGCTTTTGTTGTGCGAATCGAATCAATTTGATTTTCCAATCAATTAAACTTTATATAAATTGCGTCTGCGCTGCTAAATATAACAACACAGACAATGCCAGCAGCAGCAGCAACACCAGCAACATTCGAAGGACCGACAACAACAGCCCCTCGGGGAGCCTCAACTGAACGACGAATCGTCAGACCTTGCACTTGCCTTTGGCAGTCTGCACCTCATTCCTCCCTATTCACTCCTCTAGCCATCCAATGTCTCTATCAACGGCTCGCTGCACAAGCACAAAACTCCGGGCCCTCCCTCGCCCCACGCTGAGGATTCCCCCGATGCTGTGCTCTGCTGCGTCTGCTTGTTGTTCTTGTGCAAATTGCGCGACTTTGACTGCATTTTCGCTGGCGGTAAAAGGATTTTTGAAATGCAGACAGTGCCATCGTTTTGGTTCCCCTCTCAGCCGTCAGGGCTTAGCGGCGATTTGCAGGACATGCTAACTGCATTGCATCCAAAACTCTCTCGGGGGTGGGGTGTGTGTTTCAATTTCTTATCACACTACACTGCGAGAAGCAATCAATCAATTTACCCGCTCTGTCCATTTATACCATCAATATAACAAATAGACAGTTACATTTCGTGTCCTCAAGGAGGCACGCCCACGGGCAGCTGGGAGATGTGGTGATCCAGACAAAGAGTGGCAGTTGCTCGAGCTTTAATATATTTTCAGAAGGGAGGGGAAATATTTTTAATCTGATAAAGATTAAACTCTAGGAATTGATTAAGTTTCGCACTGAGCATTTCAAAAGAATTTGAGATTCCTGAGTCGATTTAAGTTAGTCAGAAATAATTACATAACGCTTTCAAAGTAAGCGAGAGATTCTTTCAAAACGCTGGCGCATTGTCAAATTGGCTTTGTTGACGAGGCGGTTGAAAGCCCCTAGACATTTGTTTTTCTTCGTGACTGGGATCTGCCTGCCTTCAGCCTCAGACTAAACAGCAAAGACTTTGGCACGCACATCAGGGATAATGTTTTGCAGCTCTCGGCGGAACTGTCTTCAGTACGCAAAAGAACTGGTTCTTTTTCGTCTGCTTTAAATTGGGTTATGTACAGTTGAGTACAATTACAAGATTCCTAATCGAGTGAAACTACCTAAAATAAGACAAAAATCGTTATTTGCAAATGCTCAACGAATCAGAAATTTACTACGAATCAATTGGACAAATTTGAAGAAGTTCGATTGCTTGAAACCGGTCTCGGTTCGGTTCCGAAATTCGAACCTTAGTTGCAACAACTTTCGGGAATAAATAAAGTCTATTTTATTCGATACGGCTTGATCGTCGGAGTTAGAAATGCAGAACCCCTTTATACAAATATTAAGTATACGCGGAGGGCCTTTCGACTTTTCGGTTCTCGGGTCTCTAATTTGACAAGCATTTATTGCTGTCACGTGGGTGAGCGCAGTTCAACCAACTCAATCCTTTTGAGGAGGCTGGCAAAAGCGAGTCGGGTTGCGGAAAACTCATTTTACGCGTTCCCACCTTCAGGCAGATTGCCTTCGTCTGGGGGCTTCCCCTTTCGTGGGCATAAGTTTGAACTCAAGTTGAGTGAACATTTTTAACTTGGCGGCATCTTTTATAATTAATTTGCCACTCGCCGGCATTTTTGCGCCGGGCTCTCATATTTCACCAACTTGAATTATATTTTCTGTGGGTCTTCGCGGTCTTTGGGGGCAGCGAAAGGTGGCGGCAGATAAGACAGCCGTCGAAAGATTGCTCTATATGTAAATTCAGGCCGAGATTGGCCCATGGAAAAGGGAAGCGAAGAGATTAAGCGACTGCTGATAATGAAACTTAGATTGTTTTTCTTGCCGGCAGTTGTGAGTTATTGACGATTCGATTTCAGTGATGAATCTGACGGTGGTTCTGTTGTTTGCGGCGCTGCTGGGCGCGGTTAGTTGTAGGCCGGCAGGCATTCTTGGCCGCCGGGCCTTAAGAAACTTTGCACCCGTCTTCGGAGGCCAAAACGCTAACCGGCGCGATGATAATTTGATTCAGGGCGGCGGCAGTGGCGGTCCCTTTGGCAGCAACAATGGAGGTGGAGGTGGAAGTGGAAGTGGATTAATTCAAGGCCAAGGCTGCGGTCCTTTTGCCTCCTGTCCGCCAGCAGCCAGCAATGGTGGCGGGATAATTCAAGGAACCGGTGGCAGCCCCTTTAGAGGCTGACAAATCACCAACATTTCGAGCTCTAAATAAAGAAAAACCTTCAACAAAAGCGTCATTAAGTTTAAAGCTCGGCAAAAGTGCTTGAAAAATGCCGCCTGCTCGAGTCCTCCTCGCAGCTTTTGCCGCTGCCAAATGGCTGGGGCACGGAGGGATGTGCAACGCACATAAACTTGTCACAAGTCATTTTAGCACCTTGCCACGTACAAAATGGCGCACTCGGCACAGCCCGACTCGCGTGTGTGTGAGTGCCTAAGAGGGGCAGACGTGGCGGCGGTTGATGGTGCCACATACTTGCCTTCTAGCTTGCATTTTGCAATTTCCAACCAACGCGAAATGAGAAAATGAGAGCACACCAAATGAACGCTGCTCGCAAATGCCGTTGCCGCCGGACACGGACCCAGAGAGGGGACCCGAAAAAAGACTGGGAGAAGTCGAGGGGACACAAAAGAGTTGGAGCGTGATTTCCCGCTCTGGTGATTGTAACGGTGACAGAAAACGCAGTTTTAGTTCCGTTAATTTCAGGCTCTTCAAAAGAAAAAGCTTTTCTAACTTGCAGTCAATTTGAATTAAATTTATATTAGTTTTTTTTGGGGGCCTACAGGAGTCTCTAAATTTGCAAAAAGAGGACTTTGATTTCTATTTAAAATATCGATAATTATTTTACTGGCTTTCATTTTAAAATGATTTTTCTGATTTCAATTACTTAGTCAAAAGAAAGATTTCCATAAACTGCGAAGTCCGCACTTCCCGTGACTTTTAAATCACCTCGTTCGTGACTATCTCGCATCTCCACTACTGCAGTCGGTGGGCGAGGATGACAAACTGGAGCCGTTCTATCCCCTGGCACAAATGCTTAATTTGCTGCAAATGAGTTGTGACAAATGAACGCGCGCGCAAAAAAAAGGCACGGCCCGTCGTATATTCCAACTGGCCTCGGGGCCTGTGATTTGTGCAAGGTGCAGCTGAAATAAATTCTGTAATGTTCTGTGAGCCAGCAGCTGCGGCGGGGCAGCCGGGGCATGCCTAAAAGCGGTCACCTGCTCGGGTCAAGCGGTGCGCAAGGCTGCACTTATCTGCGCCCGAAAACAAACCAGAAGACTCGGAAGACGCCGGGTATACAAGTGGGAGAATTATCAGCACCTCGGGCCGATGTTTTTTTGGGAAGCTGTGCTTCTGTGTTTGTCCAAAAAATTAGTTGGGAGACTAAGCAAACATGCATCCTTCGGTTGGTTTTACCCTTTCCGCCCGACCTGTTCCGGGGCCGGGCGGAGGTTGAAGCTTTATCTGTTTTGTGTTTGGCTCGGAAAGCAAAGAAAATAAAAACCATTAAGTGAAAGTTAAATGGGCTATGGACAACCTTTTGCATATCCTCGAAGCGGAACGGAGCAAGGCACGCAACGAGATTTCGCCACTGTTGACAATTTTCGGCAGGAGCCATCGGTGGCCCTACGCGTTCGGCTTTGCTTTTTGGCTGAAAACTTTTCATATGATTTATACGCCCGGATACTACTTGCATATCTGTGACAAAGTGTTTGAATGATTTATAACCATTTTTGGAGGCGGGGCTGGGAAAAACAATGCAATGAACCTTCCTCATCTCGGGTCCGTGTGGATGACATGTGCGGGGAAGGGATTGCCTGCGGAAATTACCCTTCAAGCAATATGCCAGGGTATCTCGTCGTCGCCGATAATTTTCAGTAACAAAGGTGGCAATTTAAATAGTAGAGACGTCCGTTCATTAGGCTCTACCCATTTGCCGTAAATAATCGTTTCCTCATCCTGCCAAACAAACAGCAGAACCGCTTTTTACCCCTTTGAAGGGTAGAAGGTACAATAATCAGGGTAATTTTCTGTCCACATTCAAGGTCTTTCCAAATATTATTATTTTTCTAGATTATTCTGTTTCATTATAAGAAATTTGGGGGATAGAGAGTATCGTGAATGCGGGGACTTGTGGGAGATAAAAACGCCACCGCGGTAAATTACTCGATCGGAAATCTTCAGGTTGGCTTTTGACATCGATGGCAGTGAGAGCGAAAACCTCTGAGCAAATCCCTTCGGGAACAGGACGGCGAAGCGAGCTGGCTAACAGCGAATAAAAAGAGCAGATGATAGACTCCGGGAGCCGTTTCCACAGCACCTTCCTTGGTGGGGGGGGAGCTCGTCGTGCTGAGGTATTCGCTGGAGTTTTCAGCCATTTAGTCAGCCACACTTCGCTGTCTGTCTGGTTGAGTGCTGGGGGCTATTGTGGCAAAGGTTCCGTGCGGCAACCGCGCGTGCCTAAAAGTATGAAACACACCTTTGGCTGGTTTTCCCGTTGCCATGCCGAGGATTGAAAGGGACGAGAATACAGCCCGAAAGCATCTGAATAACTTGCGTAAATATTTGAGCAGAAATATTTTCGGTGGGATGGTTTAATTTTTGCCATATTTATTCTCCTTGCATGCAAATGCAGCTCTCAAAATTTAAGGAGTCTTGGGAAAATATTAGCATGAGAATGCAGAAATTTGGCGCCCATTTCGAGTACCCATCCATTTATTTTGGTTCGACCGAGCAAGACTTCAGGATACTCAGACCCCCAATGGATTTGTGTGTAATTCTCGCATTGCAAGTTAATTCTTAATTGGCCTGGAGTTTGTCAAACAAACCGTGCCCCAGTGGCCAATTGTTTTCGGCAAAACTGGGAGGCCAAAATAATCCCAACTAAACTGATCCAGCCCCGCGGGGCCCGCAAGTCAAACCGCAGCAAACCGAAACTAAATAGCAAACCATTTATACAGCCAATCCATCCATCGAGCTGGGCATGGTATCCTTGCATTCATCCATCTATTGCCTTGCCGCGACCCGTATAACTGGCCATCTATCTAAAAAAAGGAAAGCAACAACAGAAAGTGTGTGGGACTTTGGCAGCGCCCAAAAGGCGGCTACACATTTGCTCTTGGCGCTGATTTATAAGCTGCACGCCACTGACCACTCGATTGTCGTCCGCTCCCCTCTATCTTTGGGCGTCTGTGTGCTGCTCTTTTTGTCTTCCCCTCTTTGGGTGGCCTGGCTTGGTGTGAGTGTGTAATTTATTTACGTTAACACGCATTGGGCAGCGCCTAAAACTATGCCGGGCCAGAAGCCCACCCCGTTCCCCCGGCCAGAGCAGAGCAATTTTCATTTATTTTAAATGGCATAGAAAATTGCAAACTGACATTTTTCTGGCCAAGAGAGTATGTCCCCCTACACGGCCGTGAGGACACCGCCCCCCCACCACACCCCAGTGTGTGTGTGAGTCCTGCCCGGTGTCTGGCCGGCTAACCCATTACTTTGGTTTTGTGTCGCCCATTGGCTTTGCTCGCTTAACCGGAAATTTGTGTAGTTAGTCCGTTTCCCCTTCAGGACCAACGGGCCTGCCCAGGAGTTGCATTAAATCCTAAAACCGTGCCGACTGATTACCATGAAATTACATTGTTTCGCACTCCAATTGGACCACGCCGCCCGCCATCAGGAAATCTGGAATGTCGCCTCTTTCGACGGTGCTGCGTCCGCTCCTCCGCTTAATTAAGTGGCCGGTTTTCTGGTTTGCAAGCTGCCTGCCGGCTGGAATTTAATTGAGAACATCAGCCGATTTCTGCTTCGATCTTTTCAGTGGAATAATTGGCTTAATCGTGTGGGTAAAAATTAATGAAATTGATTTTAAAACCTTCAACTGGCCAATCGAATCTGAAATTACAAAAACCCGTAAATAAATTCACAATCGTAAAAGTTTCATCTCCAGTTTCTCCCTCTATCCATGGCCATGTGACGGTCGCGTATTTAAAGAGCAAACGTTTATCTAAGTTGTACCGTTGCGGTTTCCGCTGACATTCAAATGCGGAAGCACCTGTCGTCCCGAACATGCAGGGCAGCGAAGGCAGTGACTCCACCGCAGCTACAACGGAGTCAGCAGGAGCCACTTCCGATTTCACACACTACGCACTCCGCAAATACTTGTAGGTTGTAGGTTGCGGAGCTGGGCAGAGTGGGGTTGGGCAGACTGTCCTGGTTTCTTCTGTCTGGGGGTGTTGGGCGGCGATTTGTCTTGCCAGCTTCTGTCGTTGGCCGGATACACACACGCACACACTTTTGAGAGCCGACACAAGTTTCTGTATGAGGGCGCCCGCATGCCAGCTGCCAGCCAGCCCACTTTTCATCCCTCAGGCTGGGAGGCGGTGGGGGCGGGACACTTTGTAGTTACTTTTGAATTTTCAAGTGCCTGGCTTCGTTTGCCGTCAACTTTAAATGGTTTCTCTTACACCTCGAGTGGATGTCATTGAACAAATTAATTACTTGACAACATTACAGAGCCACCGCCCGTGGCGCCCCGCCCCACCCACAGCCGCCTCCTCCCTTATCTATGCTCTGGCCTAAGCTCTGAAGTCCTTGTGAGCCCACTTCCTCGCGGTCTGGTGCTCATTTGAGTTCGCCAGCGCGGGCCCACACGAGGACTGGCTGGTCGGTAAGCGAATTTAGTCTGCGGAGATAAATTTTCACCAACTACACAGACAATCAAGGAGCTTAGTGAGGCAGGGACATAAGGGCAAATGAACTTTTAAATGAAGTTCATATTGATTTCCACTACTTCTGGTAGATTTGGTGGACCTTTCATTGAGTACTTTGGAGGCAGCCCTCGCGTTGCTAGCCGCAAAAATGAGCGCTCATAGGCAACGCATTTGGTGTTCCAGGAGCGGATTATTAATGCGCATTTGATGCGTTTATGAGTCTTTATGAGTTGGCACCGAAACTGGGGGGGTCGTGCCTGCGTGCTGGTTACTTCTGGCCAAGTTGGTGAGTTATGGGCCAATCGCAATGGTTAGCCGGCTCTTACAATGCGAGCCGCGCATGCATTGCTCTTCGGATCTTCGTGGATTTTGCAATGCCCGGAAATTGGAAAAGCGTTAGTTTATGCCGGGAACGAACCTGACCGAGAAGAGGGCGCGGAGTGCCATTGTTTTGGGCTGGAAATGAAGTGGATGCTGGGCCAACCGGTGATGGGGGAAATTAATGTTCATTGATGTTGTTTTAGCCGCTGGTTGGAGGCGGCTTGCAGCAGTCAAAATGCCAACAAACGAAGCGCCCACAACTCCTCACAGCGGGCCGGTGGTGATGGCTAAAATGTTTCAATCGCCACTTTGTTAATTTTGGGGGGTAGGGAGGCTTTTTGATTGCAAATCACCATAAATTTGGCAAATTATTGTTGTTGGCTTTTGTTTTATGGCCGTAAGGTATGCAATGGATTTTTGAATTGCCCGCTGACCGCCATTTTTTGTCGGCTGACGGTTATTTGCGCATTATTTGTATGCAAACCGAATCAGGCTTATATATATATATAGACCCACTCCCCACTCACACACACACACACCGCCGTGCACAACCGCAGACTCTCTCCGTCAGACAGAGCCGCACACAGACTTGCTGGTTGGCTGGCTGGCTGGTTGGTCGGCAACGCTCTTCATTTGGTTATTTTACAAATACGTAATTTTGTTTTGCGTAATTGCGGCTGCAATTGAAACCGGCACTTGATTGGAGACCGCAATGAGCTGCCGCACAACCACCCGCTCCCCACCCGCTACCCAAACTCGCAGTCTCACCGAGCACACACACGCAAACAGTTACAAATGCTGAAAATTCACGTTTTAATGAAGGCTCTTTGTTTGCCGGGCCGGGCGGTTTTCATCCTCGATTGGCTTAAAGCGGCCGCCGCAGTGCGTCTGTGGGTGCGTGTGTGTTAGCGGGGAGAGGGCGACTTAATGAGCTACAACGGCAACTGCAGCAGCCAACGGGACCAGCATCCTTCGTGTCGGTGGCGCCTGCACCGCCCGGCCGGCCACATTTTTCCAATAAACTTTTAAAATACACGCGCTCCGCAGCTCCAAGGCAACTCAATAAGAGCCCGCGACATGGCGGGCGTGTCCGCCGACATCGGTCACCCGGAGGGTTGATTAACTGTCCATCCCGCATCTCTATTAAATGCAATATGACTAAAGGTTCATCGGCGGTGCAAGGAGCGCAAGGCAAGCGTACAGGCACCGAATCAATTTGAGCTCAGAAGGAGAAAATATCTCTCTATTACTCGTTTCTCTGCAGACTGCGGTTGAATTTAGGTAAGATTAAAAAACTTGAGTGCATTTGCACTCTTGCACATTTACTGAGGCAGAGTTGCATGGCCGATAAAATCGCTGAGAAGCAGAGTTGCATGGGCTGCGCATTCATCGATCAAATGGTGAAAACTCTCTCTCGGGATCGGCAAATGTTTTTGGTTATGAGATTTAAAATATTAACCAATCATCCACTCTTCACAATTTAAGCTTAACTCTAGCTAACAGCCGCTGGTGTCGATTGTCTGAATGAGAACCCACTAATCTCGTTGAGCGTCAGCCGATTGACTAGGTCCTTCCTTCTTAGACCCGTTTCTTTAGGGATCTGCGGAACTGTCAGCTTTCAATAAAAGCAATAACTCCAACGAACGGCTCCTTTGAAAAAGCCACGATCCTAGACTGAGATTTGTGAAAATCTTCATAACTATTACTCATTGTACCTTTATTGATAAAAAGTTTGTATAACTACGAAATAGGTACAAATTCGTCTTATAAAATATATTACCTAAGTTTTACATCCTAAAAACAGATTTTTCAAAGTATTAAGTATTAAATTCTAATTTCTTAAGGTGTTATTAATTAGTTGTAAGACTAGTTTCTTTATTTTTGTGGTTTTAGTGTTGGAGGGTTTGGTTTATGTTAAATTCCCTTAGTGCTTGGACGTTAGATTTGCTCTTCATCTCTGAAGAGTTGAATTTTTGGCAGTAGATATAATATTCTCGTATCGGATGGTGGCTGAATTTGGTAGTAGTTAAGTGGGTTTTCATAGAGATGGTTAATTTGGTCCAAACCTAGTTTGTTTAGAAATTTAACACTGCTAGTTATAAGCCTCCTTATCGATAGGGTTAATGTTACATATGTTGTACAGCTGTTTATTATTGTAAAAGATAAAACTATTAGGTCTTCGGTATAAGCCAGGGCAGGCTCTGAGCATTTTCTTTTCAAGAGCGGCAATGCTCTTGATCTGGTTTTTTGAAACTTGTAGCCAGAAG
>JBAMCP010001835.1:5478-17482 GCA_037075105.1 Lissocephala sabroskyi
CCAGGAATAAACTCGTCCACATAAAAAGATTTGCCCCAACCGGAGAGACGATGTGTGTGCGGTGTGTGTGGTGTGTGTGGGTGTGTGAGTTTGTGTGGTGTTTGGATTCCGGCGAATGCAGAAATTTTAGAGCGGAGCTGCCAGGGACGGCGCGCCAACGGGGGCAGCGATGATTATTGGCCTTGTCTGGTAAAAGGATTCCTGATTGGGTTCCGATTGGGAGAGGAAATTGAAAGCATCGTCTGGATAGAAGTTGAAAGTAAGAGTTCAGAAGGCAGAAAATAGAAGAGTATATGGGAAAAAGGAACCTGTCTCCAAACAGCTCTATAGCGTTTTACTTCTGACGGGAAAGTAAAAATATTTCGATCTATCAGTCTTTTAATTTCTATATTTTAAAGAGATCTGATTTAGGAATATATAGTTTTATAATTTCTATATATCAAAGAGATCCGATCTAGTACTTCAAATATATTCCTATTGCTTTAAAATCTACCTCAATTATATTTCTACTAAGCTATATTCTTATGGTCATCAATCTGATTACAAATCTTAGAAGCAATTCTCTTCAAAGAAAGTGAGGAATACTAAAAATGCGTAAAGGGAATAATGCTTATAGGAAAGAATATAGAATGCACACTATATTATGATATATCTTCGTACTCAAAGTCTTAAGAAAATATATATTGGAGAAATATTGGATCTGCAAATATTCTCAAGATCCGTAAATAAATTTCATAAATCAGCAGGAAGGTGAGCTTAAATAGTTTTCTTAAGGAATGTATAATATTATATTCAACATATACTATTTAAGTTTTCTTTGGGATGTATTTTCTATTTTAAATTCTCTATTTAAGGGAACTTTTCATCTTCCAAACTTCCCCTTTGAGTTTCTGGGAACATCAGCCTCTGGGCTGGGCAAATTGGTAGTGCAGCGCGCTTGTGTTTTTCCCAGGTGCTGTGCAAAGTGCACACATATCACACAGGAACTATACACGCAGTCCTACCCCCCCCCCCCACCCCCTCGCCATACCCCTCTCCCTTCCTCCTTCCTCGTATAATCACTTCAGCAGGAAGACACAACCTCCGCTCTGGCGCTCTCCCCGTGCGCGTGTGTGGGTGTGTGTGTGTGTGATGTATCAACAAACTGTGATGTATCAACTAACATAACTTACATCACGAACTGTCTGCCCCCTCGCCACCCCCGCTGCTCGGTTACCTCGTGTGTTTCGTTATCAATAACGAGAAATTTAGTTTTGATTTTGTGTTGGTTGTTGCTGTAGTTGTTGTTCCTGTTGCTGCCGTTGATGTTGTTGTTGGTATTGAAATTCATTGAACCAATTTTAAATATTTTATTTGCATGTAGGTGAGTTGCGGGGGCAAAGTACCGTTGTCTCTTCTGTCAGCAATGACGACAAAACCGAACAAGCAGCGGCGGCAATCCTTTCCCTCCCTGTGCGTGTGAGTGTGCGTGTGTGTGTGTGTGTGTGGCTATTTCCTGTGGGCCGCCATTGTTGTTGGCGTTGTTTTTATTGGAAGTTTTCTGTGTTTTTTTCCGGATTTCTTTTTTCCGCATTTTTTCCATTTTCTCCGCTTTGTTTTATTTTCATTCGTTCTTTTTTTTCGGGTGATTTCTTTTTTTGTTTTTCTTGTCTTCTTTTTTTTTTTTGCTGCGTCGCTAGCGAAATTTGAATATTTTTCCCCCGCCGCCCCCGCGTCGGACCTTCTCGCATTCGGCAAATGGAATTTTTTCCACAGATTTTCACTGGCTTTTTTTTTTGCCCCATTTGTAACGGCAGTCCGATTGTCTGGCTGTGTGTGTCGCCCTTCGCTTTGTTCGCTTATGATACCGTTATGATGTATTTTATTGCCGCAGCAAAAACAACAACAACAGCAGCAGGGAAACCAAAGCAACGCAATGGCCGCCCGCCTCGGCCGAGCACCGGAAACTGGCGACATTGTAAATTTTGCTGCTGTCCCCTCTCGCCGACCCCCCCCCTCCCCCCACACCCTTTTGGTATATTTTCCTTAGGCCCAGGGTTTTTTCCTGCGGTCCTTTTTTTGGCGTTGTAATTGTTGTTGTTGTTGGGCTTTGATTTAATGTTGATAGCAAAACAACAACAAAGGACAGTAGAAACCAGAAAAACTTTGGATAACATAACGCTCATTCCATTTTATTGATAGGCCAACCTCAACGGGTTGCCGGGCGGGGGGGAAGTCCTTTTGTGACTTTTATAGTTCGTCCTGATTCAGTTTGATGGTTCTAATAACCGCGCCTAATCAGCATATTACGCTGGAACGCCCACCAAGCCCCCATTACCCCCAGACCCTCTCCCAGAACTTCTTCAACGTGCCCAAGTCTCCGCTTAGCTCAGCTGGTCGAATTTTGTATACACTTTCGTCGCAGGAAGAGTGAAAGGGGTAAAATGACTTGAAGGAAGAGTTCGGCCCATCTGCCCAACTGTTCACTTTGCTTTCTGATTAATTTCCGACGGTTTACCAGGACAAAAGCAAGTTCCCTGCAATGAACTTGTTCCGGAACTTAAAGATTACTTTATTCAGTCTTCAATAAAACTCCCAAATCCTTATAAATCTCTACAACAATTCAGGTTCTCCCAAAAATAACGCAAGACCTTTTGAAATCGACTAAACAAATGAATCAAATATAACTAATATCCCAAGATTTCTTTGAAGTCCTTCCACCAACCAAAGACCCTATGACCTTTCAATTTGATTAAAGAGTATGCAATATTCGTGTTCTTCTTTTTATAATTTGCCTCGGCTTGTGCGTGTCTTGTTGAATGGTCGGTGGCGTGGGGCGGGGGATTTTTATTCCTTTATTATTTATTTTTTGACATTCAGCGTTTCGTAATTCGGCATTCCTAACGGGTTTCTTTGCCCCAGCCCCGCCCACCACCCAGCGGGTTTTCATTGCCCTCATAAACACGCAACTCGCCACTGAGTAAAATTTGATTTACAAAAATAAAACCACATAAGCCCCAGGACGACCTAATGAGCGGGCCCGCTCATCGATCTCCTTAAAGTCGTCCTTAAAGTGCCTGGCGGCGTTGGGTGGGGGTGAGTGCAACCGTCAGTGCGTAAGGAAATTTTGTGCTGGGGCCAAAAAGGATGTGCACAGACAGTCCAGAGACGCTCGCTCACACACACACACAGGCACACAGTCCGGCGCACTCACACATTTAAAATTATGCAAATTTTATTACGCAAACGGATGGCAGGCAGGCGGCGGCAGGGCGGTCGATTCTGTCGACGGTTTGTTGGGTGCGCTCCTTGCAGGAAGCCAGCGCCGGCAGACCAACAAAAAGGACCTTAGCCGGGCTCACCGAGTGCAGTGCCACTTTCGAAAGTCCTTTGGCTGGGGCTCCTTTGTTTGTTGTCGCTGTTGTTGTTGCTTTATTGTCTCTCTGTGCGTTTAAATGAAGAGCAAAGCTTTCATTAAGGTAACAATGTTGAAATTATTGAGGTCCCTTTGCCCCCCTCGGAATGCACCTGCCCTGACCGCCTGAAAATCAACAAGACCGCCCCCTGGGGGAGCAGGCAGAGGTGCCTGTTGGGCCCGGCCAGGCGTAAAAATCGACTAGGCGGCATTTTGTAAAAGTCCAAGTGAAAAATTGCCCAACACTGCTGGCCACTGACTCCGCTCGCTGCGGCCGACCACACGGCACGGAAATGCGCCTACAAGGCCGATGCGACGGGAGACCGCCACCGCCACCACCACTGAGACCGACACCTTTGCCACTGCCACTGGTAACCCAAATCGCTTACCAGAGCTGCGTTTTCCTTGAAAGTGTTCGCCAGCTGCCCATTTTCCTAGACGCGCGCGCGCTTTTCCGACGACGACCTGGCGCACGCAAATGCCGGTTGCATTTTTTGTTCCTCTTTTTTCCAAGTCGCGTTGGATTCCCGGGGCTCCAAGTGTTTGGCGGCCGCGGCACTGCTGGCGCCATCTAGGGGCTGTTGTTTGATGATAGCAGCCATTTTGTTTATTGTCGTCTCGCTCTCACCAGCGCCACCTGCTATCGTGCGGACCTGCTCGTTCCAGGCCGTTGGTGCTGCTTCGGCGCATTGGCAATGCCACGCCCACTCTCTGAGCGAGCAGCTGCCGAGTCGGCGCATTGGGCAGTTGGCGTCGCTCAGCGGTTACGCCCACCGGGGAAGTGGCTCTTCCTCCCCCTCTCTGGTGGGTTGTCAGTCTCTCCCGCTCACTCGCCGCGGGTTTTCTCGATTCCAGTGTGAAAATTCCCGCAAATTCAACTCTGCGTCGAGGACAGGAACTGTCAAAAATCTTCAGTCCCAACGAAAGCTCTTCACGCGTGGGAAATGCGTGAAATTTTGAATTTGAATTTGCCTGGCTACAGAAATATATCTTTGAATCCTTTAAAAAGAGGGAATTAGATACATTTTATATTATTTTAATAAAACGATAATTGATTCAAAGTAAATATTAATATGAAGCTTGGGAAATTATTGCTGAGAGGCTTTCTTTTGTCCAGCAGCATCCTTTGGGTCTTACAACACTTTTTTTTACTTTGATACAAAAATCCTAATCTTCACTAAGCTTCTTATAAATATTTTTATTAAATTGCAAGCGCTATTTTTTTTTTAATTTGTTGTTGAATATAAAATGTGAGGTATCTTTCAATTTTCTTTATCCCTTGGTGATTAAATGAATCCTCCGTTTCCTAAATGTTAAGTTTAATTTAATTTACATGTATTTCTGAAAAAATGGAATAATTTCTAAGCAAGGAAAGGTTTGTTCCGGCAAAATTCCTCTGCAAGAGAATCTGACAAGGCATTGTTGCTGTCAAAGTGTCTCTAAGAGACCACCAGCAACAATGTCTTGAATTCGCATGGAAAAAGCAACAATTGCAAAAACTCTTTTCCTGCTAGATAGAAGAGATCCCCAAAATAATTCTAAAATCCACTCAAAATATTCTGGCCCACACCTTAACCCTAGGAAGCCCCTTGTTGCTGAAGCACTTTCCCCTACTACCGAGTCGTTCTTTCTTTGTTTGTTTGGTTAATTTGAAATAAATTTTCATTCGAGACAATCACATAATGTTAACTTTTATTATGCTGGCCCCACAAACATTGTCAGTTCATCAGCATAAAATGTGTAACACGGCCTTGCCGACTGCCGGCAAGCCGCGCCCGGCAACTTCTCTGCATTAGCATGTGACTCGGCCATGTTTAATAAACACTTTGCATGCCATTAAAATTACCTCAGCATATTTTGAGCGCCAGAGACCGGCAGGCAGACTGGCGATCAGCTGGGCACCCACGAAACCCGGCGGAGCCTTCACTTGTCGATCAACCGGCAACTCGCATATTATGCAAATCGCAGCGGCTCTCAGTCTCTCGCGGCGGCGGTGGCTGGTGGCTCTCCGGACCGGCCGGCTGGCCGACTGCTCATTTCACTTATTATTCATTATTTGTTTGTTTTAATTTAATACTTTTTTTGCGCGCAAGTTGGCTTTTCATTAACATAAAAATGCATTAAAAGGCGGCCAACATCGGTGGTTACTTTTACTTTCAAGTCGATCGTTTCGCCGACCTTCGCCGCTCAGACAGGTGCCTTCTGATCCTCGTTGATCCTAGCCAGAAAGGGTTCCCTGCGATCTTTATCGACTGACGTGCTGCACCTTGACTATTTAGGTGGCAGTGGCCGCGGCTCCGTTACAATTTCAATTTGCTGCCGGGCCGCCTTTCTTTACACGCTAATGATACGCGGAGACGGAAGACCGTTGCTGCCGTGAACTTGACCGTGGCTATCAGCGGTCAGAGATCTCTCACCCTGTCCACTGTACAATGGGACCGGCCAGCGACGGTGGGGCGTCTGGAAGTCACCAGGGGTTGATGCGGTGGTTCTGCTTCGCTCTGCTGATCACCACTTGCCGTCGTCGCCGTCGTGGTCGTTCGTTTTTGTCTTTGGTGCATCCATTGCATTTCGGGTTGATCCGGTTATGATACGCTCCATGGATCTCTGGTTGCTGTTGGCGGGGACCGTGTTGCTCATACAGCGTGCCGGGCATTCCAGCGCTCCATGACAAGAGTAACTGACTGGCTGACTGAGTGACTGACTGACTGGCTGGCTGGCAAATGAATGGGCCGGCTGGATAGAGTTGTACTTTGGCGGCTGCTTTTGGCTTGGGAAGCGACGGGCCAGATCCGTTGGCTGCCTAATTCATAAAGCCAATTAAATTGCCTGTTGGCTGGCTTTCCACATGTGTGGGATTTGGGCTAATCCAGTCTGAAGGCTCCAGCGAGCACGAACACTCAAAAGTGCAGGTTGGCAGGGAGAACCTCTTCCAAACTTTCTTGCCAGAGTTTCATACTCGAATCTACTCAGAAAAGCCTTCACTAAAATCTACGGTTTCTTTTCTTTTAGTCTGTTTATCCTAACAGAAACTTAAGAGTAGATAGGAAATATCTGGAACTGCTCCCGAAAATTGCCAAATCGGATTAGGATCCTTAACCAACCCATTAAAAAATCGGTAACCTTTATTTTCTTATTAACAGTTTAGGATCCTTAATAGAGCCCTTTAAAAATCAGTTTTCCAAAACTCTTCCGCTTGCAATTCCTGAATTCCTTGTTGGCTAAATTCCTCGCTGTCTTTAAGCTTGACAATTGACATCTTAATTTTTCTGGAAGCCCCGATGATCTGGCTGGGTGTGGTCGGCTTTAAAAACTAACAACCAAATCGCTGAAGTTCACAATTTTCAAAATCTGCCTCGTTGCCTCTGACATGTGTGAATTTGCCAGCTTATCTGGCAGCCAAGATCTTTTCCAACTCCCCACACACACACACACCGAACACAAAAGAAACAGAAACAACTCGGCAAACAAAATTAATTCAGGCTAACAAATCCCCCGTCCTCTGCGAGAGCGAAGTGAGTTTTCCCACAGTCGATCAGCATAAAATGAGATATGATGGGATATTTGACAGTTACGTGATTTCTTCGTGGATCGTGGGTTCGTCGTCGGCATTGCGTTTTATTTTATTTTCTCCATTATATTGCTCGTCTCGAGGTTCGCCCCAAAAAGTTGGGGAGCCAAGGCGTCGATGAGTTTGGTGCACCGCTAGATGGCGCCAGCTTAGTAGAGGCGCAAACCTTTGGAGTCCCGCATATGACGGGCGCCCTTGCATCCCCAAAAAATGAGGGCTGCCAGGACATGCGTGCTGGGGAGTTTAATCGAAACACTTGTGGAGTTTTCAAGGACCGAATGTGAAGCCCTCAGTCGGCCTGGTCAGCTGTTCGGGGGCGGACGTGGCGAGGCTTTGGATGCGCATGGATCCGGGGGAAGATTTTCTTCTACAAGAATTATTTAATATTTTCTAAATCTTAGCTTAGTTTTTAAAATAAAAGGAAAATGTTTCCTAATCTTGATATCTTAAAGGTTGGAGGGGAGTTTCTATAATTCAGATATGGTGGCGATATTCTTAGAGCTTGGCTATATCATAGGAATGAGTTTTATAGAGAACTGATTTCTTTTTGATTTGGAGCTGGAAAATTTTGAACTGCAAGGAAGCGTTTTAAGTTCCTTAACACTTTATTCCGAGCAAGGCGAATGCTCTCCTATATAAATCGGTTACAAATTGTAATTAAGTTTCCTTGAGTCTGAAAACTTTATTGAGATTCTTTAATATGGAAAAGGTTTCCTCCTTGACCAATATTCTCTTCTAGGAGCCCAAATTTTTCAAGGCTTTAACTGGTTTTCAAGTCTCTTGATATTTGATTGTAAAACTCCGACTATCAATATCCCACGAATAATTAAAAATGCGTTATTAAAATTCCAATATTTGCGCTGTGAAATCGGCTGTCAAATTTCCTTCCGCTCGATGATCCAAATTTCGTCTCAAATGAACTGAAATGAAATTACATGACCGGCCCTCGGGAGATGCGAAGGATCTTTTTTTTTTGTTGTGCAGAAATTAAAATAAAATAATTAAAATAATAAATTAAATCAACGCGGCGAAAAGTGAAGAAACACAAAACGGGAAATTGCAATTTACAACAAAAGCCCAGCAGCACCGCCAACAACAGCAGCAGACAAACAACAGACGTAAATAAAAAAAAAAACAGCAACATTTTCAGTTGAGCGGCCATGTAGAAATTACACTGATGTGGGCAGAAGGGGGAGGGGCCGGGGGGACCAGGTGAACCGGCGGATATGTGGCTGTTGCCGCTGTTGCTGCTGCTGTTGGTATATCAGTCGCCAGCAACAATAAAAACAATGAGCAGCAACGACAGTAAGCCGAGCTGAGCTGGCCAACAGACGGACAGAGGGACCGGCAGACAGACAGACGGCCATATAATGAACTTACACGCAATGGGAAGCACAACAGATGCAATCAGCGGGCGGCTTTCCTTCCCCTGGCCCCTCAGCGGCCATTGTTGCTGCTGCCGAGAATTGCGACGCCAGCAACAACAATCAATCTGTCGGCGACCAAAAAGCCAACGAGTCCCAAAATATCACAATGGCCGCTGGCTGGAGTGGCCGGAAGTGGAGCAGCCATCCCAAAATGGCCAGCCAACCAACCAACCGTCGATGTCGCCTGTCGTCATCGCCACCAACCGCCGCGGTCCCCGGCGTCGTCTGTTGCATGCCACTTGGGGCAGCTTTTGTTGGCTGCTCGCTGCAGCGCATCGTGCATTGCATAGTGTAATTATTGTGATTATCTTTTTGGTGAATAACATGCGCCTCCCCGGATGAGCATTGCCGGGCGGGCGGGAAAATCGCAAACCGGCACGCGATGTCAAGTCAGCGCTGCTGGTCGGGCGGGCGGCGAGGAAACTAAAATTCTTTCATGCATATTTATTACAACACCAACGCGCTTTTGTATTTCAATGCTGTACAAATTTTAAGCCCTCCCCTGGCACTGAACGGAGCCGTCCGGTAAGCCAATTTCCTGGCCACTTTTCCGCCGCAAGGCAGCGGAGAACCTGCGTGCCGAGTTGGTTTCTGTTCGCAGCGTTCACACAAAAATTAAATTATTATTTTTTAGTTGGTAATTTTAAATTATAAAACTCAAACCCCATCCATCTCTCAACTCCAGGTGCCTGTTTGCCTGCCACTCTCAATGTTGTTGTTGTTGCGTGGAAAGTTGGCCGTGGTCTCCGTTGGTCTCGTTGCAGCGGCCTCGGCCCCGAGGGTGGGTTCGTTTTTAGTGTAAATAAATTTTCAGAATTTTGCACACAAAAATATTTAGAAAATTAACGCAAAGTTCTGGAAATTGCGATATTGTTGCTGCTGCCACTGCCGTTGTTGCTGTCCTTTGTGACTGCCAGGATTCGGTTGATTTTTCACGCTGCTGAACGAAAATGTTATGCAAATTGTTGCCCACCTCCCTCTTAAGTTGGAGAGACGAACAACGTTGGAAATGGGAATTAAATTTTAAAAGTTTTTAGAAAATTACACGGGAGGTATTCAAGAGGAGAAGGAGCGGCTAATTCCTCTAAGCCAAAGGCACAAAGGAGCACCAACGAAGAGGATTTTGCAGGGTGATGAAAATGAGCCGCGGGGGATTCGAATTTAAGCTGAATTGGATAGTCCGTTTAGTGGGATTCATCGGACTAAATAGAAAAGGATAAGAAAGATTTAAAATGCTGAATTCGAGATCGAGATCAGAAAAGGATAAGGAAGAATTTAATAGAAGAATCTGTTGGATGTCGAAATCAAATAGAGAAAGCTTAGAAGAATCAGAAATAGATGTAATGAGATTGACTTGGATTAAGTCTCGTCCTGAAAGTAGTAAAATTGAGTAAGATTTTAAGAAATTAACTTAACCAACTCCTAATCTTTCAATCGAAATTTAACTTTCAAATCTTGAAAATTGGTTGAGTTCTTGACCAAAATCTGGGACACTTTTAGGCTCCTGCTAAAATTCCCTAACTCCGAATATTGGTCTATAATTTTCTTGTTTTTTCTCAGCCTAAAATTAACTGCTTCTTTCTTTTCTACAAATATTTCTTACCTTAGATTATCGGTGAATTAAAATCTACAGTATTCCGCATCCTTACCAATCTGTTGCTCACTCCCGAAGGACCCCTCTTTAATCTCCTTTCTCCTCTGCGTTACTGCCTTTGTCTCCCCCCACTTCATTGTTTGGCGGTCAAGAAAATCAAATTACAAGCGTGTAAACAAGCCTGATTCGTGTAGAGGGTCAGGACAATACACCGAGGTGGCTCCTCCTTCGACTCGACCCAAAAACGTTGACTCCTGGTGAAGTCTGCTGTCTTCGGGAAAAGCGGAAGTTTGATTTGCTAATGAACTCGGCACACAAACACACACGGGTGCTTGAAGAAGGAGGTCGGCCAGGACCTTTCACCAACTTATGCCGAATAGATTGGCCAGAAAATTACATTTGATTTGTTGCCGGTTCGGGTTGGCTGTTTGTCATTTGCATGCCAGGCACGTTTGCGTGCCAAAGGACAACCCACGACCGGTCAGCCAAGGCTCCGTGGCCGTGTGACTTGTTGCATAAGCCAAGTGACAAACGTTTAGCCATATCAAGGATGTCAGAGAGAAATTCCTGCCACCCCAACCGCTGGCTTGACGCGGCTTTTAAATTAAATTCTGGCCAATTTTCGCCAAGTGTAAATGATGTGGCCATTATCCTCCTCCGCGATGCTTTACCTGGGCCATTTCATTTGCATGCCGGGGCACCGCAAAATATGATTATTTACCCAGCCATTTGACTCAATAATAAGCCATTTTTGTTTATTGTCTTGCCAAGGAGATGCTGCCCCCTGTCCCTGCCCCGGTCGCTGTTTATTTTTGGCTGGCTGCTCGGGCTTTTTATTAAATTGCCAGGACGTCGTGAAGTCGCGCAGGAAAATCGTTCGCGAAAATTTATTGCAATTTCGGGCGGGGCTCGCCCAACTGCACGAACGGGCCAAGTCACCCGGACTGGCTAACCTTCAAGAGTTGCCATTAGAAAAAGACACTCAGACCACCGCCACCCCGCCTGTCGTCCGTCCGCCTTTTGTTTTTGAAGTAGGCGAAAGTGCAAGGCGCCCAAGGAACTCGCTCTGTGGGCGGGGCAGGCAGGGGCGGCAAAAAAATAATACCCGCCCGAGTAAAGAAGAACGAACAACATGGGGAACTTAAGTAAACATTAATTTACATAACTTCTGTGCAAATGACGACAACGGTCCCGGAAATGGCGGCCGAGTGGCTGGAGGAGGCCGCAAGGACTCCGGCCCGTCGACCAAACACGTCAACGGCAACGCCTTGCACGAAACTCGAGTGGGTGGGGCAGGGCAGGGCAGGGCAGGGGGGCGGTGGTTGGCGTCCTCGCTGCTCGTGTTCGTTGGCGTTATTAAAAAATTTAAAGCATGTTCTGCGGCTCAGGCAGGACGAGGAGGACGAAGCGGACGAACGGACCGTTGGGTCGTCGGGAAATGCCAGTGGCTCGTGGTTCAGGCTCGTGGTTCGGGCTCGTGGGCTGTTTGTGCTTGTGATCGACGGCGCACATAAGTAACGGTTTTTATTTTTTTCATATCCTTGTAGCCGAAAGCCGCCGCCCGGCCAGAAAATGTTAGGAAAGTGCCAGCGTCTGTTTTCAATGTTGCCAAAGTCGCAGTTTTTTTTCCCCAACCTTTTAGGCAGCGGTCGTCGGTTGAGGGAAAGCAAGGACAGTCAGGGTGACTAGCAGGATGCTCTGCAGACTCTCGACTATTGGATGCTTTCTAAAGAAGTCTGGTAAATAAGGGGAGTAAGGGTAAGGGTAAGCAGATTGGGAATCTTAAAGGGAACTCACAGAAAGCATTTCTGATTCTATTGACCCGCGAGCCATTCGCCTAATTCCCACTTTCAATGAGCTTCTATTTTTAGTAATAATTTCGTCTGCAAAACTGACGTTTTAAAGGATTTGATTGCTTATGTGTGTGAATGTATAGTATATGTATATGTATTGTATACCAATACATACGCAAAAGACCGTTTGCTTTACGGAACATGTCAAAACGGTCTTTGAACAAC
>JBAMCP010001836.1:0-17462 GCA_037075105.1 Lissocephala sabroskyi
GGGTTTCTCAAAGAAATACCAAATTTTTTTACAATTCCTTTTTCTTTTACACTCTTTAAAAACTGTAATATCTCTGCATCTTCAAATCCATTTTTCCACCATACTTCCCAATCTGCTTCATGAATTAAAAGTGTATCTATTTTTTCTACATTTAATAAATTTAGACTATAGTCTAATTGCTTATCCATGCAATCTTGATTAATATATGCTGAATCATTTAACTTTCGGAAACTCAATGATTCAAACCTACCTATTTTATTAATTATTTTAATATCCAAAATATCGCCAGCAATTTTTCTGAATCGTCAAACATCAGATTTTATTTGGACGGCATACGTTTGGAATACCCAGTCCTTTATTGAAGTACTGCCGTCTTTAATATCTTCAGTTTTGCTCTCAATTAAGAGTTCATCTTCTTAAGGAATTATAACATAAGATACTCAAACCAATTAAGATATATGGGCGTAGTCAAGGCCGTTTCCCCTTTGCGCAGTCACTTATCCAGATTGGCACACATCTAATTAAATTAATGGGTGGTTATCAAGTTTCCCCTATTTAACGAACAAATATAAATCTATTAAGAATTTTTAGGGTTGTTCCAAAATAAATAAACGAGGGAAAAACAAAGATTTAAACGCGATTGAAAAAGCGATCATATGAACAGCAAAACCGAAGCTTCAAATTAGAGAGCGTCAAGTGTGGGATTCTTCATTTATTAGGAACCCAAAGATCAAAGATTATACAATTAAATCTCTTTTAGGCATAGTTTCCCCGAGAGATTTGATAATTTTCTTTAAATGATGGGATCCATTAAAAGATCGGGAGATGGTGGCATAGAATTTCTGTTGTACTAAATGTGAAACCTGACTTCGGTTGTATATAAAAAACCCTGTGAAGGACTTCAAGTACGATACAAATTATTATTTTTGGCCATTGGAGAGGCGAACGTAATTCAAACAAATGACGCGGCCGTCACTCTTTGGGCCAAATAATCGATTCTTCTTAGATTCTCCGGCCTTCCGCCGACTTCCGCACTCTCTTATTTATTTGTCATCATTTATTAAACATTTTCATGCCGGCTTCCGCCGCCCCCGCCCCCTGCCCAGAAAGACAAACGGCCAAGGCGGGCGGAAAGAAAGCCGCCCGGCCAAATCGTCGCTGTCAGATTAGAGCTACAATATTGCCGGCCCCTCCCACCGGGGCGGCAGCCTCCCCCGGATCCCTTCCGGCTTTGACACAAGCAACAATTTACTCGGTTTCAGGTTAAAGTCGTCGTATCGTTAGCATTAACGCTTTTTGATTTTTATTGAGTCAGCTAAATTTTATTCGATTTGGCCATCCACGGCCGCCCCCCCAGGCCGGGGGAGAGGAAGCACCACCGCCGCCAGGCAACCTGCCAGGGCGAACCACCCTCGGCAGAGACAGCGCTCCTGGGGGAGGAATATTTTTGGGCTTTAATGATGCCTGGGCCTTCGGTGGGTTCATTGGTTGGACCGCACTGGTTGTGAGAGGGGGAGGGGAAGGGATGCTCGAGGGGGTGGGGGTCTTACCGCCGAGTGAGTCTATTTGAGGGGAAGTAAATGAAAATTTGATTTGGTATTTTGCGTGTTGTGCGTGCAGTCGAAACACGAGACCGAAAATCCGAATGAGGCGGTCACGGACCCGTTGACGGGGGAGCGCTCCTGATGCCGATGAAGATGATGATGTCAAGGGCATAGATGGGCATGTGATAAAATAAATTACGGGGAGATTAGTGCGAATTTAATTATCATTTGTTCCTTTGAAGCCGCCGCCCCATCAGCGCAAATAAACGAAAATTATTTCATATTGGCAGCGGGAAGGGCGCAAATTTGCCTAAGCCGAGCCACACTCCCGCCCCCTCCCCCAGACTTCTTAGGATTAAAAAAAGAAAGCTTCCAAGATTTCAAAACGAAGGGTTTCTGTCCAAACTGTAATTATATTTAATGGGTTCTTTAATTAACGGGGCTAAATTGTACTATATAAAGACGGGGATCTTTCTGGCCTGGTTACCCTCCAGTCTTCTTAGGAATTAAAGAAGAATCCTTCAGCAATTATAATCTTCATATATTCGCAAGCTTCCAAGTTTTAATACCGAAGGGTTTCTGTCCAAAAGGTAACTTGTACTTCAATTCAATGTTCCGTATGTCTGACCTGATTACCCTCCAGACTTCTCAGGTATTCAAAGAAAATCCCTATTGCTGACTATATTAAGCCGGATATTTAAATATTTTGAAGCCTGTAACTTAAAAAAAACTGTGTGAACGAGGCGCATTATTCAAAATTGGCAAGAGTTGCCTTATTTTTCTGATCTCTGTCTAGTGTAGGATCCCAGAGGGACCAATTATAATATCACCCTATAAGCACAGACAGTAAACGAACTGAATATAAGTTTCTGGGGACTAAAATTGATAGGAAGATCATTAAGCAATGATTTTTATACATTCCCCAGTTCTTTACCTTGATCTGGCAACCCTATAGTCAAGCAGGTAGGCGCGTGGTCCTCTTTCTCCCTTTGAGTGTGTAGAATTCACAAGCGGTTTCTGCAGTCGGGAGGGTAAGAGGCGCCCTGAGATCCGAGGAAAGCATACTTACCTGGCGTAGAGGTAAACCGTGATCACAAAGGCGGTTCCTCCGGAGTGAGACTTGGCCATTGCACCATCGGCTGGGTTGACCTCTGCGATTATTCCTAATGTGAATAACTCGTGCGTGTAATTTTTGGTAGCCGGGAATGGCGTACGCGCCGTCCCGACATTAATAATAAATCTGAACTAGTCAAGTATTTGGGCAGCGCAAATATTTGCCCACACCCCCAGCACAGCTGCACAGATGGAAGTCAATCAATTGTCCATCCATCAAGGAATGCTGACAATGTGTCTGTTGCGGAGGCGACCGAAATTCCCTGGCGGCCCACGGGCTGGCTGGTTGCTGTGGTTACACGTCCTTGTCGGTGGGGGAGCGGGTTGAGATTTTTAACAACTCCAGAGCAGCCGCCGGGGGTGGTTGGTGGCTTTGATAATTTTATGCAGATTCCTTGCCGGCAGCGGCGTTGTTGTTGTTGCTAAGCAGCATTTAACCATGACTACCCGTCGATTTATAGCGGCTTAGGCTGTCTGCACGTCGGATTTGCCGGGCTGTGTTGGCGGGCTTAGAAGTGATTAAGATAGCCGAAGATCTGTAGTAACCGTTTCATTTGCACTCCATCGCTTTGGAGGGTACAGTCAGCTAGGAGTTTATTCTGCGCGTGCAATCAGCTGATGACCAACCCCCAGCCCCGTTTTGTGAATTGAATCAGCCAACTGAAAAGATACCAATCTAGACACAAACGTCGACGGTTATTTGCCCAGACCCACTCCACTCATCGATAGACAGCCAGCAGGAATCATTATTAACAACAACAAGGACATCAGCGGTAGTCATGGTCGTGTGCCGGCCTCCCCGGGCAACGGCTGGTTGCCCGTGGCCACAGCAGCCGATTCCATTATGCTGCGATACCTTGGCTGGAAATTGTGCCAGGGAGCCGTCCACTTCCTCCTGCCCGTCGTCACTTTGTACAAACATCCTCGAGCACGTTTCCCCCCCTGCATTATTCGCGAGCCCGGCTAGAAACGGACACGTGCGCAATATTCCTCTATAAGTGTGTGCGAGTGTGTGTGTGTGGGTTCCGCTCAAAAGTCTACAGAGATTAATGCACGCATTAGTAGATTTAATGCATCCAAGCGGGAGCGGTGCGGCGAAAATTGAGACATCGTCCTGGCAACCCAACCCCCGCTCTCGGCCACATTTGCATTGTCTGGCGGTTTCAATATCTTTCATGGCTTTCAATCAATTCGAGGCGAGAGTCGGCCAACTCCCCAAGGACATGGCGAGAAAAGTGATTACCCAGCTCCGCGCGAAGACTTACAAAGAACTTGGCTACGCTTTTTTCTCTTTCTCTCTTTTCGCTTTGCTCCTTTTGGGTCCTCTTGTTTCTCTTAAACTTTCCCAACGAATGGGGATTAGTTTGTAAGGCCTCAGGACGCCTCCCCGTGCAGCTGCAATGGCAGCTTTTGTTTTTTTTTCGGCTGCTTAAGATGCCTGAGGACTCAAGGATTATGAATGCGCAGTTGCAGGAAAGAGATCCCGACTGTATCAGCATTCCCTGTGTGTTGCCGTACAGACTCTTTTAAAATTGCAGAAAAGTTGCCAGCAAAACTTTTTATTACCCCTCAAAAGCGAGCTGGGTGGGTGGGGGTAGGCGGAAATTACAACTAATCCGAATTCCATAACTCACCCGTTTTCCGTATTCCTCCACAGCCGCCCGGCGGGCACCACCGGAACCGTATTACGGCCGCTACATCGGACACTTCACGAACTTTGCCCACGGCATCAAGGTAAGCGGAGTCGGTGACTTGCGGAGCTGCCGTCCTCACCAATCCATCTGTCATTTCAGGGCTCGATCTACGCCGTCGACGAGTCCACCCTGTTTGTGAAGTCCTTCGCCTACGACGGCACCGGACCGGATGCCTTCTTCTGGGTGGGCAAGACGCCCCGGCCGAGTCCTGATGGCTATATCATTCCCTATCCGGAGGAGTATGCTGGCGTGTAAGTTAACCTCTCGACTGTTTGATTTTCGATGGCAGCCACTCAAGCAGAGCCAAGCGGGGGTGTGACTTGGGGGCGGGTTGCTGGGCGGTCCTTGTATCCTTGTAGACTTTACGTTACGCACGGTTGACAATGAAACCACTTTCAAAAATTAAAAAACATTTTTCATCTTGACTGCCATTTGCGCTCGCTCGCCATCCCTCTGCATACACTACCCGGCAAACGGGCATAGACGAACTGTTAAGGACGTTTGTCGCAAGTGGAAAAACTCTAGGAAATGAAGTGTCCTTCCAGAAGATTTGATTAGGAGTGTGGAAATCCAAACCCTTGTGCCGTAGAAAGAGTATCTGAGAGTCGACCTGGTGGGGGTGCTTTTCTCTTGTTTATGCTCTCGTGTGTGGAGCTTTATTGTTGGTGTTTTGGTTTTGATTGTTGTGGTTGTGGGGGTGGGGGTGGCGCTTCGTCGGTTGTCGCTTCGTTGCCTTCTAATGCGAAAAACTCATTTATTTCTCTACATTTACTTTTGCCCGACCCTTCCGCCCGCACACTGCATCACCCTGCCCAAGGTTAAGCCGCACTTCTTTACCTTGCATTCTGCTTAGTCGCTTCCTTTCGGGCCTTGCGAGGCCGCTGCCTCCGCTGCCCCCACCCACACACAAAACGGCACTCGCTGCGCTAAGCTGCACTGAGCCGAGCTGAGCTAACGGTTCTTATCAATGGCCGTCACCTGCGGCAGGAGGAAGGCTTAGTCCTTAAATGCGCGCTGTCTTGGGGCAAATCCGAGTGCCTGTCGGCCTCGTCAGCGGTTCAGGATTGCCCCTGAAAATCCCAGAGAGGCAAATAAATTCGAAATCAAACGAACTGCCTGGCCAACTTTAAGGATCTTTCGCCAAAGTCACGTTTACAGGGCGTTTCATGTCCCCCCCCTCCCCAGCCTTCCCGCTTTGATGACGTGTCAACCCACCGCAGAGCCCCTGCTCGTCCTTTATGCTGCTGCCGGGGCGAAACTTCATATTGTAATCGACTTTAATGCGTTTCATTGTTGAGGCCACGTGCCGGGCTTTATTAGTCGAATGTACGTCGGCCATCCACGGGGCGGGGCACTCGCCGGGACGATTGCACGCTTTTACGCTTTCAGACACATTACCCACCCCCCCAGCCCCTGAGTGCACCTTGCCGGCAAAGGGTGGGGCGGGCAGGACTTTGTTATGTGGGAGGGGCTGTGTGTGGGTGGCAAATTGTGCGCCTAATGACTTCGATTGGATGATTTGGTGTCGCCAGTTTCACTGGTAAATGGAAATAGGCACCACCTGCTGGCTGAGCGCTGACAGGACATCTCGGGCGATGGCAGGCGACAGCGTCGGCCGCCCGCTTTAATTATGCAAACTGTTTCGCTGGCGGGCGCAAAAAGGATTCCCCAATGCATCGGGTAAAATAATTAAATTAGAATTTTTTTGACGGGCCACAGCAGCGCCGTGGCGCCTTTTTGCTGCCCATTCAGGCCGGGCGGGGAGCAGTCACTCCGCCTGCTTTAATGCTGATTTATGCAGATTTCATTTAAATGCGAAGTCCTGTCCGCGTGGCGCGTCCCGTTGACAGCGGAATTCTGGCAACTGCAAGCGGAAGTTGCACGCCACCAGCAGGGGAGGAACAGAGAATAACGAAAGCGGGTGGTGAAAATACTTAAACTCAATTAGTTTGGACCTGGCATGCCCTTCAAACGCCCTCCCCCCGCCCTCTGAAGCAATGCTTCCTCGGCCTGTTGCTGTCACCAGAGCGCCGCGCTCAAAAGTAGGCAACGATTTTTGGCGGCTCGTCATGCCTCGTCGCTTGTTTGATTTATGACGCCGACAGCCACACACACACACACACACGCAGAACGAACCGCCCTGCAAATTGTAATAAAGCAGAAAACTTAATTGAGTGCGGCTGGGCCATTGACTTTCATCTGCTGGTGACGGTGATGCCGGTTTGTCATTCATTGCGAGCAGAAAATTTAATATTCATAATGGGGAACTTTGGCGTTTTTGGGGGCAGTCAGCAAACATTCATGACTGCCGCTTAAAGCAGCCGCCGCTTTGTGTTGAGTCAGCCAAGCGGCTGATAAATTCATGCCACACCAGCCAGACAGTCGGCTGGCCGGCGCAACAAGTTGAGCGTGGAATTTTGAGTGGCCTCCGTCGATAAGGCCACGTCCCCCAATCGGCCCGAGCAGACCTTTCAAACTAATTGAAGGCACGAAGCACCAAAAATCGATAAGGCTGGAAGTCTTGCGATTTTTGCTCGCTGGCCGAATCAAATAAAGTGAAATATTTGCAGTGGGAAAACAAAAGTCAAAGGCAAACACAAAACTCTCCGGCGATGCCCCAGGGAGACGACCAACCAACCCTCACCGACCAGAAAGATACATAGACGGAAAAGAAACGAGAATTTCCACTGCGGTCCGCCTGTTGACACAAAACTATTCAATTTGTTTTGGCTCATTAGAGGGTCAGCCATGAATCTCAGCGAGCCGTCAGGGCTGTCAGGCCGCCCAGGGCCGTCGGGGGCAACGCACGGATTCCGTGCCGCTGCGGTCGTCACTTGTTAGGGCATCACTGACACGAGTGACACGGATGACACGGCTGTCACTTGAGCTACATCCTCAACAATAGGGTCCTTGGGCCCATCCTAGCCGAGCGGGGCGGGGGTCGGCGGCCAATGCAAATCTATTGATTTGCACTCAGCGTGAAATGCACACACACGACGAGTCCTGCTGTCCATTAGGGAGATTACTTCTGGGAAACCACAGAAGGTTATTTTCGGTATTACAAAATGCAGAAATCCATCGGGCTGAGTGTTTTCCGGAGTCCAGAGGATTGTAATGCCAATAATGACCTTAATTTCCCCCTCGCCGAATTGCAAGAGTATCCTTTCTCCTAGGAATCCGCCTATGCATTGTCGATGAATTTCTGGGAATTAATTAGGACCCAAGCATCCAATGCTGTGGGGGCTTGTTGACCTAAAATCCTTTAAATTCTCCCGGCAGTTGGCGGCGCTTCCGGGAACTAATTGTCCTTTTGGCAGCTGCATTCCTGGAATCACTGGTCACCTTTCACTCTCCCGTCCATCAAAGGAGTCTGCTCCAATTTCGCACTGACGTACTTTGCTATTTTTAGTTGAGCAAACCAATAATAAATTTATATTAATAGCTGGTAATTAATTTTGTTACCGAGAATTCTAAATCGGTGGTAAAGTCAACGGAGAGTAGGATTATTCTGAATTTTGATGCTGCCTTCTCGATTTCGCTAGAATACTTTGTACATCCAAATGGAACTCTTTCAGAAGTCCAATGTCCAGAACTCTCACTTTGAGTTTTTATAGCTCCAACTTAACTTTAGTTTGTGTATTTCTGATATCCACAGTTAAAACAGTTTTAAGACAGAATTTATCGAGTCTTACCCTGTTATGAGGCAGTTCTCTCCTTGACCTGAAGGAGAGGTGATGATCCTGGGATTCTATAAGGTCGCCTTGATTTGGGATTAAATTATAAGTAGTATTTGAATAGCAAGCAAATTAAGTGGTACCAAATATAATTAGCGGTAAGGCAAACTGCCCAATTGCTTCCTCCCATTGACGCTTCGGAGGTCAGAGGATTTCAATTAGGAAGGAGAACAAAGGACTGCATTTTAAGTCTCTGTGTCTAAGGCTGATTAGGCGTCTGTCCTCTGTCCGTGCAGCTGCAGCAAAAATTCCTTGCCCTATTAACTGAAAATCCGATGGCCATTGCTGCGGAAATACCGGCGCAGGCTTTGTTGTCCAGGAGAAGCTTTTGTGGAGTAAATAATTTGGTTGTAAATTTCAATGCAGTTGGGCAAATTTAAAAACTCCACGAATTTCAATTTGGCTTACAAGGATTTGTTTCTACAAAGGACGAAAGCCTTTGTTTGCCAGGTCTCCTCCGTGTTCAATTAAATAAGCCAATTTGTTGGCATAAAATTTTAAACAAAGTGCGGGATCCTGCCTCTGACTTTAATTCCTGTTTTAGGATCTTTTGTTTAGAATCTTCTAAAGCTCAAAATTCTTTTTTCAATAAACCACGAAATCAAGCTAAGGGCAATTCAGTTCCACGTAAGAACATAAAGCTTGGGTACTCAGTGAATGGAACAGATTATATTCAATATATCGGAGATTATATGATGCATTGCTTATATGCAAAATGTGCTTATTTTTAGACCTCATGGAATTAATTTAAATTAACTTTAACCTCGTAAAAGCAAATCAAAGAACCAGAAAGAGAAGAAATTGGAATGCATTCACACAAATTTAATTGGCTTATAGCAAACTTATTGTTTGTTTCTTTCACGATATGTTGATAGATCCACGTGATCCGATAAGCGCACCTATGATTGTGGATAATTTATGCAGTTCGAATAACTTGATGATGATGATGATATAGAGAAATTTATTATAAGCTCTTTTAAGCAAGAGGAATTGACTGATTTTCTTAGGCAATCTGTTTATTTTATATTTAGAAATCCCTGATATTTTAAAGAAACTTAAAAACAAATTACCGATTTCAAGGAATTTCAGATTTGAACATTATCCAGACTGCATTTATGCAGGTGTCCAATTTCAATCTATCCAAGAATCTCAACTGAATTTTGAGCCATTTGACATTGAACTTACCTTGTTGGTAAATTTGGCAAAACTCGTCCTGAAATATTCAGAGTCTTCTCATTTTCACTCATAAATTGAATATAGAGGTTTTTTTTTGGATGGCTATTGAGTTGCTTTGGGGCTGCTCAATTAGCTGGCGCTCGTATTGCATTCCTTAATTGACTGCGAAATAGTTTCGTGTCAAGGGTGGCATTCCAGGGAGTCCTGAGCTCTGTGGGGGGAGCCTTTGACTCCGCACTAATTACGCAGGCGCAGTGGGCGGGGCAGGGGCGGCTGAGCTGTCATAGCTTCTATTATGCAAGTGGCAAGATTTCAGTGCAGCGAGCGCAGCGTCCATAAATCTTCATCAGGCCGGAGACAAGAGGAGGGAAAAAACCCGATGGATATTTGCAATTATAATGGAATTTGCAGCGGAGTCTGTTGGTTTTGCCTCAAGTTTAATGACAGCGATTGGAAGGGGCGGGCCGGCTGCCCTGAGCGGTTCCAATAAGCGGCGCTTAGAGTGTTTGGCTTGGCATGAATTGCGCTTCCATTACCATATTCCTTGGGCGAGGGGGGAGGTCAGCGTGACCTGGGAATTAAGGACAAGGCAGAGTCGTTTGTGTTTGTGCCTTGGCGACTGCTTCTAACGGTTTTTATTCCGCCCTCCGCAGAGATCCGCCCATTCTCCAGGCGCACAACAATACGGATATCATACTGCGTTTACCCATGGGCAAAAGGATTAAGGACATTCGATGGCTCTCGGTCTGGTGCCGGCGCTTCACGGTGAGTTCTTTTTTACTTTAAGGATTTGGGTAATTAAAGTTTTTGAAGATTCCGGCCGCGCCCTCGGCATCCTTTTATTAGATCGAGAACTGACTCCTGTGAAAGCGCATAAAAAAACAGAACGCGCTGCGCCTGAATTTCGGGGGGCGGGCGAGTCGGTCGAACGGTAAAATAAAAGATGGCGTCGTCGGCGTTCGTAGTAAAATAAATTACAGCAGACATTTTTGATTAACTCAAGTGGTTGCATATAAACACACACACACACACGCGCGCGCGGGGCTGCTTAGTTATGTACACGCCAGTGGGGGATACAGGGTGCCGAAATTGTTACTGTTAATTCAGCGACGCGTCGCCTTCTCTGTCGCTCTCGCCTGTGCGCGGCGCCGCTCTCTGTTTGTGTTTGCCGTTGACGGACGGCGGACGGCCGAAAAAAATAACGGTTCGCTGTACCCACACACACTGGGGGTTTGTTTGGCTGTCTGTCTCCCCATCTGTCCGTCCGAGCTGGCGGGTTGTTTGTGGAGTTATGCGCGCGCACAGTTACTTTTCGGGGGGCTTTTTCTCACACACACACGCAGACCGCTTTATATAGAAAGTCCTGGTATACACGAGGCAAATCCTCCATTGTGGGGGCGCAACTCACCATATGAAATTTGTTTTATGATGGCGGGTTCTCTGATTCCATAGATCTAGAGTTAAATTAATTACAATACTCTCCCCGATCAGGTGGACTTCGGGGAGGTCTTCATACCTCCAGGGCTGGATGTGCCCAAGCCGCGGGTCCTGCCGGAGTTCAAGCGCCTGGCCCACGGGCTGCGCTCCAGCAACATCAGTGTCCTGGACGCCAAGACCTTCTACATGTGAGTGGACGAATCTCCGCAACTGCCCAACTCAACTAACTCCCTCTCCTTGCAGTCCCAACCTGCACTACGACGGCGCCGGCCCCGATGCCTACTTCTGGGTGGGCAACGGCAGCGAGCCCAACATCATGGGCGTCAAGGTTCGTGGTCAGGTCCCCAAAACGGCCTCCAGTTTAATACCCAATTCTCTCCTGGCTTAGGTGCCCAACGAGGTGGGCTCGCTGGAGCCTCTGAGGGGCTATCAGGGAGAGGACATAGAGATCCAGCTGCCGGGCAGTCTGACCGTCTACGACATCGACTGGCTGTCGGTGTGGTGCGTGGAGTACCGACACAACTTCGGCCACGTCTACATACCCAAGGACCTGGACGTGCCGCCGGCCCTGGGGCAGACCAAGATAACGGTAAGTGGCAAAAGCTTTCGCTCCAGTCAGCGAGTAGTCCCCCGATCACGCACACGAAGCCTCAGAGATCCGATTCTCATTTTACACATGTACAATTCATAACGGTTCATTTGTGTATCTTTCACTTATACGCGCTGCATTAGCCTCCTTGGTGGTACACACCCGTGAGTATAGAATTAGCCCATCACGATCAGCTTAGCTTGTGGCTCGAGTCCTTCGGCTGGGACTAACGGTATCTCTGCTTTCAGACCACCACCACCCCGAGGCCCGTCTACGCCAACTGCCGGGAGGTCCTGCCCAACCGGCTGCAGGTCAAGTGGGAGCTCCAGGGCGAGTACCTGCAGATCGAGCTGTTCGGCCGCATCCGCGAGGATCAGTACATGGCCTTCGGTCTGTCCGGGGCCAATGGGCGGCCCCAGATGGCCCAGTCTGATGTGGCGGTGGCCTTCTACGACTCAATGCGCAGGGTGTTCCGGGCCGACGACTACTTCATCTCGGATCTGTCCCAGTGCGATGGCCACCGCGGGGTTTGCCCCGACGAGCGCATAGGTGGCCGCAATGACATCACAGTTTGTAAGTAGCTGAAGGACCTCTCCCAGAGCCTCTGATAGAATTTGGGTACTTTCCAGTGAGCGGTGACCGCAAGAATGGGGTGTCCAGCATCCGCTACCGGCGGCTGCTGCAAACGAACGAGCCGATCTACGACACCGCCATACCCACCGATCGCGAGGTTTCGATCATCGCGGCCGTCGGGCCGCTCAACAGCAACAAGGAGGCCAATGCCCATTCCCACACCGCCAGCGACCACAACCAGGACGACATACGCATCAACTTCTCCTCCAGGGTAGGCCTGATTTGTCCTTATAAGAGCTGCCATTTTTAATCTTCCTTTGTCTTGGGTAGAACGATCACTCCTGCAAGAACTCGCTGTACGATCTGAAGGACGAGAGCGGCCCCAAGCCCTGGCCCACGCGCAAGATCGAGGGCGTGGAGAAGTTCCACGCCGTGATCGGCCCCACGGGCGGCAAGCGCGGCTACTCGGCCATCACCGGCTCGCCTTCCTGGGGCATTGCCTGGTACATCAACGACCTGCTGATTCCCGAGCTGACGGTCCAGCGCGGGAAGTCTTACGAGTTCATCATAGAAGGCGGCAACGATCCCGCCCAGCCGGCCAGGTGAGCCTTTCCAACGATCCTGGTAGCCTCTTAACACTCTTCTTTTGGGACAGGTATCATCCGTTCTACATCACCGACTCGCCGGAGGGCGGCCTGGGCCAGAAGGTGGGCCTGGAGGCGGTCAAGCAGAAGGCCTACGCCGGCGTGGACTTTGACGACGACGGCAATGCCATGCCCACGGCCGGTGAGTGTTCCCCCAGATCCTGACAGTTCCTTTCTGACTTCCGTTTCCAGCTGGGAGGTACTGCGAGTGGGAGCACCGGACCGTGGACCGCTCGGCCGAGATCGAGACCTTCGCCGAGTACGTGAAGACCCTGGAGCTCAACTGCGACGAGGGCGAGCCGGGCTACATGAACTGGACAGTTCCCCTGGACGCCCCAGACCTGCTCTACTACCAGGTGAGTTAATCCCGGAAGACTATCAACCCGTCGACTAACTGAATTCCCTTTCAGTGCTTCACCCACAACAATCTGGGCTGGAAGATCAACGTGGTGGACTCGGGCCAGAGCAGCCTGCTGGCTCTCTCACTGGCCGCAGTGCTGGGCCTGGCCTGGTCCAGCCTTTGGCTGATCTGATCGATTGGATGCTAAAATCAGGTTCACAACGACCGCCAGGAGGCAGCCTGGGGAAGACATATCTCGAGCATAACTGTTAAGGATGTAAAGTGGATTGTACAGTCGAACTAGCGGCGATTGCGGGAGGAGCACAGAACGTAGGACTTTTGTAAATTTACGGACATACGATATATAGGACTCTACTTTTTTACGTGTACACAGACGTCTGGAGGTCTTAAGGAACAATTATCTACTTCTAGTTATAAAGCGACAATAAGCCGTGACATTGCGACAATAAATGTGCACAAAGATTTTCAGAATAGGCGACAATAATGAGGATAATGCGAGTGTAAAGTGAACGGAACAATAAGAAACATAATTTTACATTTTACCCTAACAAACCCGATGTTATTTATAGATATTATCTGGTGCTCTTTGCAACAAAAGGATAAAGGATTATTTTTGAATCTCTAACCAACGGAGGGACAATAGTTTTCCGTCAGTTTCTTTATTTGAAAACCTAGAGAATGATTTTATATGTGGCCGAGGAACTCGAAGGACAATAAATAGATTTGGAGACAATAAGCGGAGATAAAGGAACTCCCGTGTTTATATCAATTTATAGCGCATGGAAGTCCAGTAATCCTTCTATGCATTAAGCAGGCACCTTTTTTATAGATATTTGCACACTCTATGGATGTAAGGAATTGGGATTGGGTTTGCTATTTATAAGGAGTTCTTAACACTCCAACTTGGACCGATTAGGCATTGAACAATAAAAACCACTAACTCTTCTTACACATTTGATAGATCAGATGGATTTGTTAAGTTTTTTGTTATGCATTTTCGATTAGCTTATCTTTCTCCCTAGCAATTTTGATATATTCATATACAAAAGCGTAGGTTTTCGGACGGCTCGACGGTATTTTGAATGTATAATTGATAATTAAGTTTTTGCAGCTGTGTGGCGCACAAAGTCCAAAGCAAGGAATACCTACGTATTTAGAGGAAGAGAATCAAATATTTTGTGTACTATCTGAAGGAATATAAGAGTAACAAGCATACATAAGTAATCTTTAAATATTCAATCATTCAATGTACTTGCATAAGAAGAGTAATTAATCGTATGATATAATAAATTCCACGTCGATTATAACTTACATAGAACTTATAATTAGATAGCAACATTTTTCAGTCGAATAAGACAAAGTCAAGAATCAAAAACTTTCATTATCTGTGAATCTTCAAAAATTACTACTCATTGTAATCGAAAAACAAAAACGATCTTTGAACTCAAGAATTACGAAACTCTCATTAATTAAAAACCAAAATATCATTAGATATGCATGAGAGAACTAATCCATTTTTACCACTAACGCACACAAAAGAATTACCAACATATTTAAAATTTCAAATTGCGGCCGGACGGGCGGATTTTTAGAATTGAGAATAAATCGAATAATTGTATTGGTAGAATACCCCAAAATAACTCACACAGAGAGCCAGTTCAATGTAAAAACCGTATAGATAAATATCCCAAAAGTCGAAAGAAAAATTCAAATAATATTTTCATGTTCAAAGCCCAGAGAAATGCATGTCAATAATTCCGATATAAATAAAACTCAAAACGTTTTCACCAAACAGTCCCACTGTCTTTCGCTCTACCAACAAAACACAAACGGAGCGGACGCCCGCCGTCAGCGTTATCTGGTTGGCGCATGCGTCATGCATACTTCTGGGTCGAATTTACGCTTTGGTCGACTTGTAATTCTCAAGTGGAGTGTGCTGGGCGGAATTGAAGAGGCAACGCAAAAGCAGAGACAAGCATACTTACCTGGCGTAGAGGTTAACCGTGATCACGAAGGCGGTTCCTCCGGAGTGAGGTTTGGCCATTGCACTTTCGGCTGAATTGACCTCTGCGATTGTTCCTAATGTGAATAACTCGTGCGTGTAATTTTTGGTAGCCGGGAATGGCGTACGCGCCGTCCCGACATTAATAATCAATTCCAAACAAACAAAAAACAACAACTCGTTGAGATTGTGTGTGCGACTGAAATCGTTCGCTTGTGCTAGAGAATTTTGCAGTTTGCGTTCTTTAGAATTCTCAAGTGCTTATTCGGCGCAGTGTACGTATATAACGAGGCCTTGGCTAGTCTACTCAGTTGAAATGAAGAAGAAAACTTACTTTCCGAATTATCGTGTGGCCCTTTTACCAATTGGTAAGGTGACGTAATTCTGATTTAACTCAAAAAATTTTTTTTTTTAATTTATTTTCTTTTAATAACTTCTTGACTTGTTTTTGTTGTCGTTGCGTATATCCAAAATTGTGACACTATAGTTCTATTATAGAACTTTTAGATTTTTCAAAAAAAAAAAAATATTTTGATTGCTACGTTAACAATATTCAAGCAATCCCATGCAAGGGCAAACAAAGGTGTTTATCATTGTTACGTTTGCCGTAATTTCCCTTTATTTTTTTTTTATTATTTTTTTTAAGAGTACCCGAACAGCAATAAGAATGTTATTTTCGGTCCGTCATCCAAAGTTTTAATTCCATCGACAGAGGACACCGTTCCATTCAGAAATGACGGGTCGTCGGCTTGGTTGTTTTTTTTTTTACTTTCTGCTGCTCTCGCATGTGCGAACGAATTTTTTTTTTTTACGGTCGCTATGGTTGCGTGATCGTCAAACTCTTTGTATTTGTTCAGTAGCACTCCCAAAGTTGTATTACTTAAATTTTTATAGGCTTCGCTTATTTTATCCCAAACAACTGACGGGTTTGAAAGCAACAAATAAATTCTTGCAAAAATACTTTGCTCATTTTGCGCTGCTGCTTTAGTCAAACCAAATCTACATAAATATGTACAGTTGCGTGCAAAAAAATAGTAGCGCTATTGAATTAAAAAAAAAAAAATTTTATCACAAACTCGGCAAGATATAGATTTTGCAGTCAGTCAAAAAAAAAAATAGCAGCGGTTTTTTGATTAACTTATTTTTTATAAAGAAGAAAAAGAACTTAAGAACAATAACCTTAATACTATTGTAACGCTTATAGACTATACAAAAAACATTACACTAATATTTTGTGGCGTCTATTTGCAATCACCGCCTGACAGCGAGTCGAGTCGACCAAATTCCGGCACCTCTCAACCAGAATTGCCTCCCACGCCCGCTTCACTGTCTTCCAAAGCGCTCAATTATTGGCTGGTTTAGCGTGAAAGAAAGCCTCCTTAACATCGCACCACAAATTCTCAATCGGGTTAGGATCTGGCGACTGTGCCGGCCAATCCGTCTTAACTACCCCATGGGCCGCCAGCCAGTTTGAGGCCAAGGTGCTGGTGTTTTTGGGGGATTGTCTTGCTGGAACACCCACCGAAGAGGCACTTCCTCCTCACCGTAAGGGAGCATGGTCTGGTCAAAAATTTGAGTGTACAAATGGTTGTCCATATTGCCCTCAATTTGAACAATAGGCCCAACACCATTGAAGGAGAAACAGCCCCATACCATGAACCGCGACTGCCCAAATTTCACCGTCGGCACGGTCTTCCATTCTGAAAGCGGTGGACGTCGCACGTATTGCCGATTTCCACGGCCTCCACGTAACTCCACTTTCGACTCGTCCGTCCATAAAATATTTCGCCAAGGGCCAATTCATGTGAGTCTTGGCGATATTCAATCTTCCTTTCACATTCGCGTTTCTTAAGAGGGGAACTCGTCGCGGCCCTCTGCCCACCAGGTTTGCTCCCGTAGCCTTCTTTTAACGGTATCGACACTGGCTGCAACGTTAAGTTCCTCCCTTAGGACCGTGGCCGGGAGGATGACGCGTCTCGTCTCCCGCACGTTCATTATTCTTGGCCGTCCCCTCTTTTCGGGCCGGGGTTTAAATTTTATAGCATTTCTAATCATTGTGGGCGAGCACTCAACCAAGCCCTGCACCTCTCTGTGTTTCCCACTCGAATTAGCTGATTTCCTCTGCCCATTATAATTGTTTTAAAATCCTATTTTGATGGGAGAATGGTCTTAAATTAATCAATCCTTAATCTGGCTAACAAATTTTACCTTTTTAATTGAATAAATTCGCGTCACAGTCAAATTATTTTGATGTGCTGTACTCGCTACTATTTTTTTGTCTGACTGCAATTTGTGATAAACAAATAAAGTTCAAAGAGGAATATGCAAAAATAACGGTGCATCTTAAGAGCTAATTTGCCGATTAACTCAGTGCCAGAGAGCGAAAAAAAAGAAACAGAAAAGTAAACTCGCTCTTAACTTAATTGTTTGAACAAAAATACAGCGCTACTTTTTTTTTTGCACGCAACTGTATATTTCTGTATGAGGAATCTTCATTGAGGATTTAATATATTTATGTCAGAGGTGGGCAAACTCTCAATTTGCCTTCCACGCGTGGATAGGGCCAAAAATTCTGACGCAGCGCAGTCGGCACAC
>JBAMCP010001837.1:0-17460 GCA_037075105.1 Lissocephala sabroskyi
GGTCAGCTCTCTCCTGCACTTTCGACTTTCCGCAATTGCGGTTCTGTTTAGGAATTATTCTTAGAAATTGGAAAACCGGCCGGCGGCCTGTCCGTATTAAAATTATTTCCCGAAAAATTCCCCTCAAGCAACAGCTGCTGAGAGCCGTGGGACGAAGCTTCGGTGGCCGAAAGCTCCGCGCACGTTTATCTGAGCGCGCCAAACCGGTTTGGCGGAGCTTTCCTGAATTTCACAACGAAACTAAATTCGTATCGCCAGTACAAGTAGATTTCTTTAGCTGACTCGTCGTCGCTGCCGTCAACCGACGTTCATTTGCAACTAAAAGTCAAACGGAGCAGCAAGCAATTCGTGCCCAACTCGTGTGTGTGACTCATCACTTAGTGAAAAAATAGAAAGCCAGTTTCTGTACATCCAACAAGAATCCTTGTTCCCAAGGCAAAGCCAAATCAAGTGTGCCCCTATTCCAGTGAAATATATTCAAAGAATTTGTTGTTGTTCTCCGTCGAACAGCAACAACTGCGCAATAGACCCTTCGCCACAGGAATCAGTTCTCTTCGGGCCCCAGAAACGGCTCACCGGCAGAAGAATCCCACTGGTGGTCTCTGCCACCAACCCACTGCGCGCATCAGTCACATTTATTTTCGGTCGGGTTTCCAAAAACCGGACAAGAGCTATCGCAGGCACCTAAGCCCCAGTTTATGTAAGTACGCAGACCTCCCCGCCGACTATTTGCATACACTATACAAATCTATATAGTATGTATGTATATTTGGGTGTGTGGGTTATATGTAATTTAATTTTTTTTGCGCGACTGCCGCCATATTGAAAAGAAATTGAATTGTTCGCTCAACCACACACACACACATGCACAAGCGCAGCGCCTGAGATTTTATCATGCGAGGCGGGGAATTTTTTATTTTGCACTGATGTGCGTGTGTGTGTGTGTGGGTGATTAGTTTAATTGCAAAGAGAACCGAGGGCGGTGGGCAATTTAGACAAAATCGCACACGCCTCCGTTCGGTGGAAATTTCCATTGCCTTTTCAATTGCCCTTGTGGTGGAAATGTCATCGAGATATCGCGGGCCCTCCCATTCCCCCCCGTTTACAACCGACGCGCACATGTGTGTGTGTTATCCAAAGACACGGCAGTCCGTGGGCTCGCTCGTGTTCGATAATAGAGCCCAGATAATTGCTTGTCCAGTGTTGCCAAGTACTGATTACCCCACCCCTGGCGCGGCGAACTCATCCCTGGCGGCAGCGGCTGTGAATCTGGCAACCTGTTGGTCGCTCGGCGGGTTCGCCATTTTGTTTTCTGCCCATATTTGGTTTGTTGTGAAATTCAAGTGGAGCCAGAGCTTTTTACATGGCAGCGAATACGGGGGAGGGGGGAGGGAAGCCCATCGCCATAAAAATATCTATACACGAATTTAGTAACTGTTGTTTAATAAATGATTTTGTTTTCGTTGCAGTTTAAGGGAAAATCGCGCCTACGACTCTTTTTAGAGCTTGTTAAGAGGTTCCCCAACAATTTCATTGTTCCTCTCCAACGGTGAATTAAAAGTGAGTATCCTTTTTCATCCTCGATCACTTTTCTCAAAAAAAAATTTCTCTCGCAACTCTGTTTGTTGGGCGGATGTTAGAATGTAAGATTGTGATAAAAAAGGAGTAATTCCAACGAAAAAAGGAGTAAATCCAAACGAAAAAAGGAGTAATTCCAAACGAAAAAAGGAGCAATTCCAAACGAAAAAAGGAGAAATTCCAAAAAAAAAAGAAGGCAAAATGAAAAAAGGAGCAATTCCAAACGAAAAAAGGAGCAATTCCATGAAAAAAAATAAGAAAAAGAACGAAAGAAAATGGAAAAAGAAAAAAGGAAAAGATCACGCAACCGCCTTCAAGCCACGTCACATCTGCCTCTGCCCACACAACCCATCCATCTACATAAAGCCGACTATAACCCACAACCAGCCCCCGCGAAGGGTCCCCAATTCCCGTCGATCGCGAGGACACTCGGGAGCGAGTGTCCTTGATGTGAGCGCGCATTGGGAGCCCTGCCGGGAGGCGGGCACCACAAGCAATCTTGTCCATCCGGCACTTTGCACATTGCTAACCTCAAATACGAAAATTGCCGAGCCACCGGAACGGGTGGCGCCACGTCGATCTGCGTAATAACACAATCTTTTTTCTTGTCTATTTTCTTTCACATAATCGAAAATATAAAATGAAATCTCTAAAATGCGCTTGCTCCACTCATCGAAAAATCCTGAAAATTTCTGTGCAATTCGCATGAAACGTCGGCTTACGAATATTTGAAAAAATATCTGAAAATCCTGTCCGAAACCAAAAACAAACGAACCGTGCACTCTACTTGGTGTATCCTTGCTGCTGGCCAATAGCCCCGTTCAAAATGGCATTCAGCGTCGCCTCCCAAGCACCCAGCCAAACTCGGCCCCAGAGCGAATCTAGCAACGATCTTTCATCTACCAAGAAGACCAGCAACATCAGCGGCAACACCAGCAGCAGCAGCAACAACAGCAACACCGATTATTATAACGGCACCAGCAGCAGCAGCCACAACACCAAGGAGACCCGAAAATCCCAGAGATATAATATTGATGATCCAGGAGCCCGCTCGGGATCAGGACACGGCATACGAGGCGGAATCTATTCATACCCCGACTGGCGTAGCAAGCTCGTGGCCCAACTGCAATTGCTCTCGGCTGAGAACAACAGCAACTCCATCGGCAATTCGTTCGAGGGATTCGGCTATGTCGACCAGTCCCACAACAATCCCGATCGTAATAAATACCAAGCCCCATCCGAGAATCATACTGATCCGGGTGCCGTCCTCCAGTCGCCCAGCGATCCCCAGCAACAGGCCAGCAACAGAGCAGAGCGCGCCTCGAACTCGTCTCGTCAGAATACCCTTTTTACCAGGGTCGGTACCAACAACGGCTTCAGTGAAACGGGCCCAGCCTCCAGCGAGTTCGCCAGTCTATACAACGCCGGCCACAGCATCCCCTATCGTCTCGACGACGCCAACGATATACCAGCCAAGAACAGATACAAACCAAGCAGCCACGTCAGCAGCAGTGCAAACGGTTCAGGTTTCGAGTACGCCGGTGACTTTGGCATCGATGGCTGGTATCCAGCTGACAGGTGCCGACTCGCCATATCCCCGCCAGGATATGAGTGGAGCAATGCCGCCTACTGCTACAGTTGAAGAGATTGATGTTCCGGTGTTCATTGATGGTGAGTACTGTGCGTGTTTGTGTGTGTGTGTAATTTGTACCAGCGCTCTGATATTGCGGGACGCCCGCCCACCAAAGAGTCTCAGATAGCAGGCGGCGAACGGGCGCGGTAGCGTTCCCTTCCTGCCGATGACATCGAGGTACAGTTACCCAATATCCTGATGCCAAAGATCACAGTGCAATGACCCATTGAAGAATCATGAAGAGCCAGAACGAGCCGCCCCACTCCCTTCCCTCTTTGTTAACTCTGCAAACTGCTTTTCTGGCTTTGATTGGTGAAAATGGATTATTTGTCCCTAAAAACCCTTTCAGGAAACCCCTTCATCATGCCTGTAGGGAAGTTTTCAGCACAGCCCAAGTCTTTATTTTACTGCCACGTCGTCGCTATGAATCACCCACTGAGGGTATCGGAAAGAGAAGCAGCCAATTCGGCTGGCCCTAAAATACCCTTGGGGGTACCAAAGGGTACAAACCGTACATGAAACCTTTACTTTGATCCTTTTTTGGAAGTTAACTATTTAGAGCACCAAAAACAAGATTTGAACGCTTCCCCTCCCCCTTCGGTCTCGGATTGAAAAACCGTCAATGTACCATTTGGGGGTATGAATTTGAGAGAGTCAAAAACTACGACCGATTAGGCCCCCCACATGATTCACCGTAACAGGCAAAGTGTCGATTTCAAGTTCTTGTCCGAAAGCAAACTGCGCCGTAAAGTTGCACAATCCGGCGCACTTTTCCCAGTTGGTCCCATCCGAATGACTCACCCCCATCTATGTGGGGTGGGGGTCTGTTTTTTTTTAGGATGCTCGACAGGTCGTCCGAGGACCGATATACATAAATCCGCATTGTCTGTTTTTGGAGGTTATTGGCCGATCCGAAGTATCCAAAACGGGGCTGCCACGTTTCACTTTCGAAATTGTCCCAGCGCCTCAAGGGGTACAAAAAGGTTAGGGACCCAAAGATAACGTATACGACTAGTGGACCAAGCAGACCAATACGTCGTGGGGGGGAAATGTAATTTCTTTGTTTTGAAAATCGGGCCTGGGCCCCCAGTTAAAAAAGTTTCGTTGTCTGATTTTTGTTTAAATGCAATTTAAATATTCGTACGATCCAAACTTAGAATTTGAATATTTTATCATAAATAAAAGGAGGGGGGAGAATTGTTCAACTTTGCTTTGGGCTGATTGAGAAAAAAAAAAAAAAAAATTTTATATAGAAAATATTAAAAAAAAAAGTTTTAATTTTTACACAAAACGTTTCTCCGATTGTTGTGAAATTCGAGCAATCATGATATGCGGAAATTTGAAGGAGAATGCAAGAATCGCGAAAAGAGAGCAAAAACAGAGAAGAGTAGCGAAAAAAGAACACCAATACAAAGCCACCTGTAGAATATGCTTGCATCTCTCAGTTGCCGTCTCGTTCTAATCGCCGTCTTGGTCTCTTTCGCGCGAGCGAGTGGCTGAGTATATCCCTCTCTTTCGCTCTCGTAGCATCTGCCGGACGCTCTCCATGTGCCGGCTTTTGGGTAAAACCATAACCTTCTCACTGAATTCAAGTTGCGTATACGTCGCTTTCAACCAAAGCCCGATTCTACCACTTTTCTGCTACTACCAGTAATAAATAATTTTCGGCATTTCTCAATTTCGCCAACGCCAACCCTGACACTTTTGGTTGGAAAAACCCCCGCAGAAATTTTTGAATATTTACAGTATTTTTCTTGTGATGAAATTATTTCTGCATTGGTGTTGGCGGCTTTCCGCACGTTTGACGAATTCAATATTCAACTACAGACGCATTGACTTCGCTCAATGAATTTGTTTCACCAAAAGAAGTTAATCGCGATGACAAACCATTGGTTAGAGCGAGACGACACCACTGTCAATCCATCTCTCCCTGCCTGGCGCGGCAATGTGTGAGAGCGCGGATGCGCCGCGCTCTCCCGCTCTCGCGGTTCCGTGATCAAGTCTCGCGACTGGCCGGCTCTCAATAGGAATTTAGTTGAAGTGAAACTTTCGCAGGTGGCGGACGTGTGCGCGGACAAAGCAGAAGTTAAAAGGTGCATAGTGATTATTTGGTATTTAAAATCATTCGAAATTCTCGATAATAAGTGCATTATCTGCTGAGAAATAGTTTGTTTTTGGATATTTAAATAATTGTCTGTCCCGCTTGACCAGCCTCCTCCTGACTTCTCTACCAATGCAGCCCCACCAATTCTTTTATTCTCCTCCCATTAAAGACCCGCGCAAATGCAAAAACTAAATCATTTTCCTTCTGACCAAAACTGTCCGATTCGGGCGGCCAGAACACTTGCCGGCGCCTGAACATGCACAGACATGTTCGGTTTTTGTTTTGCCGTTGCCCGACACAGTGCGTCACCGCAGCCTCAGCCGCTCTCGCCATATGGTCGGTCGGCAGCGGCGTGCGCGCTCTGTTTTGGTTCGCTCTCGCGAGCGGCCGGCGGCCATCTGATTTGCGCGAGCATTTCCCAGCTGATTTCTCAGCGATTTTCCAACCGAATGCAGCTGATCTCTAATTAGCCGACAAAGCGAATTGAAAATGCGTTAGGTCTTTCAGAGCCCAATAGGTATTAATTAGATTTTTAGAAACATAAAAAAAATTATTGGAAAAGTCGAATTCCAATTAGGAAAACTTAATTTTTTGTACGGTTTTGGTAGATTGCGCTCCTGAATTTCACAACAGGCCTAGAGCGGGATGGCAAGCTTGAGCGAGATAGTTGTCTCTTTCCTGCGCAGACTTTCTCATGGCACCGCAAAGTAGGCAATTTTTTTCTTTGGAAATTTTATAATTCTAGGATTCTTATGATTTAGAGGTTTCCTGTCTCCCACAAACTAATCTTAAGTCACAATAACACAAGTTGAATTCCATCTGCATTTCTTTGTTCGTTTTGCTCGTTTCGATAAATGTGAATTAAAGTGAAACTAATTGAATCCAATAATTTTTATAGAATACCTACAAGACATAGAAGCAACGTCGTCAGTAAACAGCAAGGAAAGCGAAAACGGAACCGAGAATTGTAGTGAGACGGAAAACATTGACTTTGATTTTGACATAAGCTGGATTGCCGAGGATCACATTGAGACCAAGATGGATCAGTGCAATTTCGATAACTTCAACTTCAGCCACAACAACAACAACAACAACGACGACTACGAAAACAACACAAACAATATCGCCTTCGACATGATGGACAACGATGAGCAGTCCCAACAACTGGACAACCTGGATATAGGCACAATTGCCAATGGCATTGACATCAGCGACCCCAACGAGGACTTCAACCTTCTCGAATTCATGACCAGCTCGCAGGATCCCATGATGCCCTACCCCTTTGGCTCCCATTCCCAGAACTCCCAAATTAAGATCATTTCCGAGCAGCCCCTGCTGCCCGACGAGAACAGCATAGGCGACAGTTTCTACGGCTACAGTCAGGTTTCTCTGGGCTTGGGATTCCCCGAGGAGGACGTCAAGCCAGTGCTCTCCAGTGCCAATCAATTCAACCTCGATGTGGCCGACGCCGGCCACGGCCTGTGCGTGGGAGTCAAGCGGGCGGCCAGCACAGTCGCTGAGGTTGCAGTCGCTCCCCTGCCCGAGAAGCGCCGCAAGCTGCACCTCCCCATCAATCGCAATCACGAGCCGGTCACCGAAGATGTCACCACCCCTCAAATCATCAATGTCATTCTGAATTTCGAGAAGGAAGAGGTGAGTTTGTAGATTTTCGACTGCTTTGCGGGCTTCCTTACTCAAGCTCTTTGTTTCCTTACAGTCTGTTATCCAGGCCGAGCCAGTGGAGCTCAGTCCCCAAGAAAATATCCTCAACAATCTCCTTAAGACCGAGGAGAGCACCACCGTCAGCAGTTTCCATGATTTCTCCGCCCCAAACACACCCTACAGCAGCTCTTCAGTATCGCAGGCCGGTCTCTCGGGCCTCCTGCTCACGGCCCCCGTCTCGCCAGCCTATTCAACGGCCTCCACCTCACAGTTCAGCACGAACACATCGGCGACCGCCAGCTGCAAACGCAAACGGGGACGCCCAGCCAAAGAGCACAGCGACGGACCCGACGAGCAGCTGCTGTCGCGGATGAACGAGGACGAGCAGAAGGCCTACCGCGATCGCCTGAAAAACAACGAGGCGAGCCGCGTGTCCCGCAAGAAGACCAAGGACCGCGAGGAGAAGGAGAAGGAGATCGAGGAGAGACACATAACCGAGAACGAGTCCCTGAAAGTCGAACTGGCCCACCACCAACAGCAGGCCAACCGTCTAGTCAAGTTCCTAGAGGTTCGCCACAAGAAGAACAGCACCTACGGCCGGTCCACGTAGCCCCCGTCGCCCATGTCCTCGTGCCTCGAATCCCAGCCCATCCCATCCCTAATATTTTCTAGTTGTTAAGGCGATTATTGTACAAGTGTTAGTCTAGGAGTTGTTGTTACCTTAAGTCGTGGCGTAGTGGCCACCCAAGCAGCACAAGCATTGCAAGCCGGACGCGAGTCTGGGCTTTAATTCCATTGTAGTGAGCGATTTCTGGATCGCCATTATCATTATTTTTTATGTTTGAAACATACTTGATTTTTATCGGAACGTTATTTGTACGTCTTATTTTGTAGCCGGAGGACCGCCAGAGTCCCGGCATAGGAATTTACCAATTTTACCTTTGTATATCACTTAATTGAATTGTTTTCCCACAAACGCAACCAATCAAAAATGCAAAAAAAAACTCAAAATTATTTTAAAACGGATTCATGAGATCCCGAAAAAAAACTTAAAGATACACATATTATATACCCAATATGTACGTCGTTATCAAATAAATGTCATAAGACCTGACTAAACCTGAAAATCCCCCGATCTTCAATTTTGCCTCAAACTGCTGAGTCAGTAAGTTATCGATTATTTTTTTCAAGCCTAGTTCGATATCAGTGAAGCTGAGGGAAAGCTTTCCCACTCTACAGATAAGAAGAAGAGTCGAGCTTGCAACTACTTCGGAGCTAGGGTTGCCGCCCAGCCGAAATGCTTGGCATGAATCGTTTCAACCTCCGCGGCTCAAAATATATGTGAAGGCGCGAGAGGCACCATCGAGGCTAATCCAGTGCTTCTCAAATCGTGACTGTCCTGAAAAGAGTTATTTTTGGCCCCCAGCACCCATTGAGTACCTGAAGATATTGAGAGAATTTGTAGGAATCTTTGATGTTGACTAAAATTTAATTTGTTCTTTAAACCAGTAAAAATGCCAATTGTACAAAATATTTACACTGAATTTAGTTAACTTGAATTGGGCCGGGCCGAAGTGAGATTTTTATGGACCTGATGCGACCTCCATAGAATGAATAAAATTAATCGATAACAGAGTTGGACTCTAGGCATTGTGCGCGTGCCGATGCGTGATCCGCAAATCCGTAGAAATTCGTTAATACGGAGATTCAGCCAATTAAACTACTCTAACAATTTGGGTGATTTGATATTCGTGCTCGAAACAGTTTCCTTCAATTTTTGCTACTGGCAGCGTCCGGCTGGCGGCGGCGACCTACTGCTCTTCGGCTCCGTGATGGTAGCGAAGGAACCGAATTCCCTGTATCGTCTGGGCAGTGGCGTTGGTCAGGTGACAGGCGAACAGCAGCCAATTACGGGGCTGCACTTTGTAGGCGAACCGCATGAAGATACAGGAATAAAGGGTCAGGGCTGAAAGCAGGAAACAGACTCAGATTAGCTCGGCTCTTATCAGTGATTGCGATAGTTGCTGCTGCTGGCGTTATTCAAATTTGTTATCACTCCTTATCAAGGAATTAATTGTTCGTCTGGGTGCACATATACCCCGATGGCACGACCTGCGTTCGCAAACCAGTTTGGTGGGTTCCTCTGGTTCTCCTTACCTAAAGTCATTTTGCCGGATATGAATTTGGGACTCTTCTGGGTGTCCGCAATGGCGGCCAAGGGGATGCCCCAATTGGCGACTGGGCCCCAGAAGTGGGTGCTGTGGATGAGATGTGTGGATGCATTGAGTGTAATTCAGGGTTGGATTTGGATTTGTTGGTCTTGCCTCATGAAATATTCACGCCATTCCTTGCTGGACGCTGTGGCCATGCCCCGACGAATCGACATATTGGTTTGTTGATCTTGGCCTTGGGTTAAATTTAAAACTGCTCGAATAAAACGATACGAAAACCATATAAAAACCTAAGTGTGAAAGGCGATCTCTCGATGTTGATCGCTTTATTTTACCTTGGACTAAAATTTGGTTGGTTTGAACTTAAAGGCGCAGCAACAGTTGATACTTTGTAATGTTTTTACTGGCTGAAGTTATGTAAAAAATGCAATTGACAGCTGGGGAGAAATCATAAGCTGGGTTTAACTAAGTTGGCAGCTCTTGCATGCAGCTGCATATCGGGTGGCAACTCTAAGTAGAAGAATTATGGCTCAAATTCAATATAAATCGCGCAATTATTATTATACTTACAGATTTTTGGTCTGCTTAAGCCGTACAGAGATAAAGGGCCGCTTATAAATACATGTAACAATAATCCGCTCTGCGACAACTCTGGCAAGATATGATTTAAATCTAGTATTTTTATAAATAAGTCCACAGAACGGGAGGACGATACGTGTTAGACCAAGAAAACCACGGCGTACCCGTTTTGTTTAAAAAAATTGTGTAAGTTTTTTCAATCTTTTACAGATTATCGATTAACATAGAGGGAGCGCAGATATGGCAACCTTGGCGCCCTAATCACAGTGGTCGTCTAAATATTTTTAAATTATTAACATTAGTGCCACCGTCAGCAATTTGCTGGTTATTAAAACAATCCGTGCTATTTAACAATCTTTTTTCTTTAAATTTGAAATCCAAAGTGCATATTTGAGCTAATGGTTTAATTAAACGCAGCACCATAAAATATGAACAGCTGATTAGCCCACTAAACAATGGAAGCGTGTAAAATGCAACACTGGTCCCATAATTTTCAGTGTGTTTTCAACATTTAAAGAAAGGCGACGGGCTGCTGGATTGTTTTGGCGGTTGGTCTGTATTTATTCGCCCCACTGTCTTCGTTATTTTTAAAACTGCTGTGTATTTTCAGGCACTATGAGCAATACATATTGCGTGGTGTGCCGCTGCAAAAAACAAGGCTTCAAAAGGATAAAGGTCCCAGCGTCAAACGTGAGGAGGGCGCTCTGGAGCGAGCTTCTTGGAGTTTCCCTGCAGGAGAATGGCACCTTGTGCGAGGGCCACTTCGTTGAGGACGATTTCTATTATGCAGGAGATAAGAAGCGAAGGCGTCTGCTGTCGACAGCTATCCCGAAACCCTTGGTCGAGTCCTTCGACGATGTGATAGTTTATGAGCCGGAAGAGCCGCCATCTACGTAAGTCATACAAAGAATATTTGAAAAAGTGAAAAAACTCACGGACATCTTTCAGAGAGTTCGTTTCCATTGCATCAAGGTCAATATCCAAATCATTGGCAATATTATTGACGGATCTGCGGTCGGAGATCCGGCAGTTGAAGGTGGAGAACACCGACTTAAAACAGAGGCTTCAATCGCAGGAATACCTGGTCGGCAGCGTGGAGAATATCTTCACCCCCGGCCAATTGAGACGGCTTCGGGACGAGAGCAAGCGGACGCATTGGTATAAAGAGGATGTCTTGGAAGCGATGGGCCTGTTTCGCGCTGGTCCCCGAGCGTACAACTACCTCCGCAAGAAAGGCTTTCCCTTGCCTTCCGAACGCACCCTGCGAAATTTAAGTAGTCGAATTGATAATGACATAGATCTTTAGATATTTATAAGTTTTATACATGTACGTGCTCCGATGTGAAATTTTCCTTACTTTATCTTGTTTTTATAATGTAGTCAATTAATTTTTGCCATATTTTGATTTTTCAAATAACAAAGCTAGTCGGCCGTATTTGCGCGCCCAACATTCAAATGAGCTTTCCTTTGCATGTGAAAGCTCTGAAAGCCCGCGCAATATTTAAAAAAAGCTCGTATGCGTGTGAAATTATGAATTATTTCTGCAGTAAGTATTATTTTACAGGGTTACAGTCGTACAGATTGGACAGTTACTCGCTATAGCCTATTAATTTTTGGCGTTTTTCCTAAGGCAAGAATGTATAAATGAAGCGCGAAGTGTCTCAGCATATTTTCCCACAAGTTGAGCCTTTCAAGAAAGCTTTGCATTTTCAACATCTCCGTGTGGGTTGACCCGATTTATCAGCTGTCCGTTTTGATAAAGACCCAAACTAAAATCAGCGTCAAATTTGTGTTGGAAGTCCTTAATTTTCTTGGCTTTGGAGAATTACCCCGCCCCAATTATCATGGCGATTGATGTAAGCAAACGAGCTTTCAAAGCGGCTTGGCCTCCAGTCTGTGCAAGAGAGAGGGAGAGAGAAATTACAGCATTGAAGCTTTTTTAAGCTCATTTCGTGAGTGCGATGGGATGCAGTTGACCGGGGCAGTTGAGTCGATGAGCTGCAAAATACCGATTTAGGTTCCTTGATATAAATTGTTTTCGTAGAATTGCGAAATTCCAGTGAACCGCAAAACCTCGTTGACGGTGTCTCCTCCAGTGTCCACACCCACCTTAGAGCTTCAATACAATCACTTGATACGTCTATCAAGTTTATTCTCCTCCTTTCAATTAAACACAGGTTGATTTAATTTGAGACAAAGTCACACGAAAAAAGCTATGATGATGCCAGCACGAGGTACTGAAAACGAATGATCTTATGGTTCACTCCAGGAGCGAACCCGATCCTCATGTTCCATGACCTGCCAACTCAGGCCATCCGACATGCCAACTCAGGCAGACCATTTTTGCTCCAACAATATATTAAAATAAATCTATCGATTATATTTGAATAAACCGCCACACTCTTCAACACTTGACAGCGGTTGTCATCATTTTTGGAAGCAATCAGATATTCTAAGTTCCTTTTTTTTTTTAATATCCCTTTTTTTGTCTATTGTATGCTATACTAAAGCATTATCATGACCTTATAAAGGTTTAAACTCTCTTGACTCTCCTTTGTGTTGTTCGTAGTCTAAATGTTCTGAAATTTATTTGAAACATATATTTCTTAAATTATTTTGCTCCAGCACGTTATTACGATCCGAAAAGAATTGTCCAAGAGAAATTAAAAGCATTTACATGGGCATTGCGGTAATATTAAATTTATTTACCTAACAAATAAGACAACATATAATCAACATTCCACACCTATAAAGCAGAATTGGTCAAGCGGGCACGGCAATTATAAGTAAGGAGGCAAAACAAACATTTTTTGTGTCTTAGAATTCAAATAAAAAAGTGAACACACAAAAGTTCCTACTTGTGTTTTTTAATTAAATTAAAAAACTATTTCCTTCACTTAGTTAATTGGGCATTCTCATTTCATTTATAGAGTAATTATTTACTTTATGCGCACAAAAATAATGTACTTTTGAAATCGTCCGCCAAGAGGTTAGGCAAACAAGGTGGCAACGCTCCACCACGAGCTGGTTCACCTTCGGAACTGGTTTCGGATGGATCCCGTGAACTGGAACTAATCCTCCGGATTGGAATTTGTTATTTATTCATTCTAGGGATGCTCGATGTTCAAAAAACATCGATGTTGAGGTCGATGTTATAATCGAGAGCTCAACATCGATGGTCGATGTTTTTCAAAAACCGAACATCGAAGTTGATCGATGTTTTTTACATTAATTAACAAAGAAATAAAACACAGTGTGGGTCTCGCTCCTTTTGTTCAACCAAATGATTGAATTCTTAATATTCAAATTTAAATTTAAAATATTAAATTAAAACAGCAAACATATACACCATAGGCTAAAAATAAGAGATTTATTGGCTGTGGCATATTCAAATTTCGTGGTAACATCGAAGAATCGATGTTTTTTGTACAACATCGATGTTGCGATGGTATATGTGTAGTAACATCGATGTTAAAACATCGATTTTTTTGCTTTCAACATCGATGATCATCGAACATCGATGTTCATCGAGCATCCCTATTTCATTCGCGAGAAAGTTTCATTTATAATTGTTTTTTTTTTGTGTGAAAAATAGGTAATTATTTAGTTTAGCTCATAAAATCACTCGTGTGAGATTATTTTTGGGGATCAGAAATTAGTAGTTCTATTTCATTTAGTAGCAACAATTTTAATCAGAAAAATTAGATTTGACTACAGTAAGCGAGCAATGCCCCCATAAAGCGCTGACCCTTCAGTCCAGCGATCCCCGCATGGGCGGAAATGGTAACACGACTTTCTGCTTAGCTTGCAAATGGAATGTTGCCATTATGCTGAGCTGGCTTGCCGGCTGCGCGAGCTTATTTCTTGAACTCTAATTCTTTAGTATATGTTTCTCATCCAAGCGATCAAGTCGCAAAATATATTACTCCGGGTTACTCCGGAACACGGGAGGCGAAGTCAAGCCTTCCACCATAACATCGGCAGTGAATTAACCACTGCCGTCTCGGCCCCGCGATTACCTTCGCGGACGCAGATAAATCTTTCCATCCGGGCAACGGTAGGCAGCGTTGGCTCCACCTTGGGGATCATCTCAGGGAGCACCGAGGGACCCCAATTTGATTATCGTTCGTGCATGAAAACGTAATAAATTAATGTGTAAAAATTCCAACAACGCCTCAAATTTCAGGCGATCATGTTTTAGGGACAAATGTTCCATATGTGGGATTCTAAGCGCAGGTATCTGGGATAAGGGTCCGCGCTGCTGTTAACAGTAAAAAGGACTGTTTGGTATCCGAAAATAAATCATAGTTCACAGATAAATAAAAGACATGTTAGGCATGTGCAGGTAGGCTACCCGAAATATCAGATAAGATGGTAAGCCAAATACAAATATCCCTTAAGGAACTGATGTGCAGGTCCTAAAACCAGTAAACACACATTCAAGATAACCAGCGTAGCTATAAATCTTATCTAAGGATTTTCGAATAAAAAGGACTGTTGGGATAAAATTAGGTTCAGTTTTAAAATAGGATTCATTGGCGTCGGACCCGAGAATATTGATGTTCTGCGAATTTTTCAGGACTCAAAATGCCGTATCGAGTTTACTGTGATGTGTGCCAGACCTCGAGGCTAGGACTTAGGGTAGTTAATGCGCCAGTACAGGAAACAAAGAGACAACTCTGGAGCAATGCCCTTGGAATACCGCTGCGGAAGCACGCAAGGATTTGCGAGCAGCACTTCGATGAAGTTGACTTCTACTACACGGCGGGGGGCAAGCGAAGGCGCCTCCTCCCCCATGCCGTGCCCAAGGCCCTCACTCAAAACCCGCAGGACACGCCAGAAACCAACGACCAGCGCAAGCATTTCAGCGGCCAAACTGGGAATGCCAAAGAATGTCACAATTCAATTGTGAATACGACTTGTGGCCTGAAAAACTTGGAGCCAGCTACTCCCAGAGAAGACCAGCTGCTAAGGATGCGATATAAGAAAATCGAAAAGCACAACAAAGCCCTCGAGGCCCGGCTGAGGACCTTTGAGCTCATGTTCGCGCGCCTGCAGGCCATCTTCTCGCCTGGGCAGCTAAGGCGACTGACTGAGCCAGGCGAGTTTGAGCATTGGACGTCTGAGGATATTTCCCGGGCCCTGCCCATACACTCGGCTGGTCCTGCTGCGTATCGCCTTCTCTACGATCAAGGGTTCCCGCTGCCCCCCGAGCAAACTCTCCTAGCTTGGCACATCGCTCAGCGAAATCCCAAGAACGATGGTCTAATCAACCAGCCCTTCAAGGACTTGTAACCCCGTCGACTAATTAAGTTCTTTTTTTTTCCTTTTTTTTAATGTGACTGAAATAATAAATAAAATTAAGAGAAAATAATCGCGAGCTTTGCAATGATATCTGCATCATTCCTGGCACATAAAAGCTATTCCGGTTGAGTCCCTCGGTGTCCTCGGATGCCGAATGATTGAGGGCTCACGTGTTTACATTTAGACTTATCATATCTATTTCACGTTTCCACTTAATGCACTAGTTGGGAGTTAGGTTTCAATTCGTAGCTCTGCGCGACGACCGGCTGACGATTTGACTTTGGGTGTTGTCAGGCGAAAGAGGATGATGCCCAGCGAGGAAGCCTTATTTATACTAGGCAGCGGACGCCCAGATCGGAGGATCTGCCCAAACTTCGGAGTCCGCTGCCCAGCAACAGCATCGGATTCGGAGTAGCGGAGTGCGTGTGGCTGGGCACTGCCTGGCAACGGCGTTGGGGGTCCGGGTAACGACGGCGCGGCTTCGGTGCGCCGGATTAACTGCGCATTCGCATAAAGGCCGTTGACCTGCGCCAAACAGCTGATCGCCGCCGTTGTTTATGTTGTTGCCTTTGGGATTAACTTTTACAATGAGTTATGGATTTGGGGATAGCAATCCTTTTTCCTTTTTTGAGAAATGCTTATTAAGGGTCTTGTGCAAGGGCGCGATCCTTGCAACATAGACGAAATAAATACTAAAGAAGTCGCGCCTGGACGACGGACAAAGGCGACAAAAGGAGGCGCAAGGAGCGCTTAACCTTAACGCCGCCTTGCGAGCGGGTAAAGAATGTAGTGTTCGGCAGGACCGAACCATGGGCTTATTTTCTAAACAAAGAGGGAATGTGGAATGGAAGATTAACTCTTTTATCATACCCTTCCGGGCATTGGAACTGGGCATTTTAATTCTACTCCAGATTAAAAAATCTCTTCCGCACCTGAAGATGATAAATTAACTTGTGAAATTAAAAATCCTTAAATCGATCGAACTTATTGCCAGATATTTGGGATTTTCAGGGCTCATAAATGAGGGAATGCAGAGGACGAATGTTCGAGCATAAACATGAACGTTACGGCATGAAAATCCTGTCCTCGAGGTCTGCAGGTACCTGAAACCAAACATCTTCAGGCCTGCAGTCCATAAACTGTCAAGCGCATTGTTGGTAAAAACAAAATACTCATAAATATTACAAAAATGTCGTGTACATCGGCTGCATATTAAATCTAAGATAACCAGAGATTCCTGGGAACGATAACGCTAGAAATGTAAACACCATAGAAAGTAACGAAATTTGTTACGACATATAAGTTAACCCCATAGGGCATAAGCAAGTCGGCAACGATCGGGCGCAGCGATCAGCTGTTTGGTGCGGGTCAACGGCCTTCGTGAAATGCACAGTTGGCCTGGCGCCCCGAAGCCGCGCCGTCGCCAAGGAGCACATCGCACGTTACATCGAATCAACCGATCTGGGCGTTCATCGCTTAGTATAAATTAGACTTTCTCCCTGGGCATAATCACAATCAACGCCGCAGTGGAACTGCCGATCAGTTACATGTGATCCCGGTCATGTACCAGTTTGTAATGTTGGAAGGACGTTTTAGATGAATAATAACACGGGCACGTCTGTGCCTGTAGACTTTGGTTTGTTGAATGATTTTATTCAAACAATTTCGTTTATATGAAACCTCGGTTTCTGAGTTCTTATGCTAACATGTGGTTCTTAGATGTAATAGGAGAGCGGATGCATTCGATGCATAGTTGGTCATTTCGTGGGAACGCCGACGTGGCATATTCGTATCAAAGCAGTCGGCGCACCAGTGCTGACCCATCTCTTATATAAGTGGGCGATCATATGTCGCGCTCACTTAGTGCTGACCAAACAAACATGTGTCGCTGATTGATGTAGGTCAGGACATGCTGTTACAGTATGCACTCGCTATGTGCTCACACTTCAATGTTGCTACAGTGTGTATTCGCTATATGCACATGCTACATCTCCCTCCTTTTGAAAAATGACGTAATAACATGTAGTCATTTTCTTCTTAAAGTTTATTCTTAAAGTTCTAGCAAGTTATATAATTTTAATTTTTTTGTTTTGTTTTTGAGGTTTTCCTTTTTTTTTTGTTTCATTCATTGAATATTTTTAATATGTCCTTGTGGACTATTTGGTTTTTTCTTTTACTTCCTGAAATAACTATATTATCTCTATCTTCTATTTTTTCTATCTTATAGGGTCCCGTGTATTTAAAGTCTAACTTATGTCCTACTTCATTTTTTAGTAAAACCTTATCTCCTACGGATAAATCTAATTCTTTTACTTTTTTATCATAATTTTTCTTGTTTTTTATTTTATTAGCTTCTAACATGGTTCTAGCTCTTTTATAAGCTATTTCTAGTCTATATTTGCTTTCTTTAGCGTAGTCTTCTACATTAT
>JBAMCP010001838.1:0-17460 GCA_037075105.1 Lissocephala sabroskyi
GCATACGGTAGTATGCAGCTAAGGTTCCATATTGTATACGGAACTAATGTTCTGAATGGCATGCGGAGGCATGTAGATAGCTGCACCATAGGGTGTAGAAATTTATTCTTTCCGAGCCTTATTCATTTATGGTAAAGCATTTTATTTCAGATATGTTTGCAGCTCTGCGCAGTGCGCACTGCGCAAGAGTTATATCGATATGTAAAAATATCGAAATGAAGAAGAAATCGTGGTGAGATCACTTTGAAGAGTTTTTCTGCTTTAAATACGATTGGTGGTGTCGGAGGTGCATCAGTATTCGTCGGTTGACTGAAGAATAAGTAAGGCTTGTGGTCTAGTTCAGAGCGGAAAAAATCGATACATATTAAAAATGAGAGAAATTGTTCATATTCAAGCTGGCCAATGCGGTAACCAAATTGGAGCCAAGGTATGAGAAAAGTCTTATAAAATATATTATTTTATTTTAAAACGGGCACACATGATAAAATAAGTTGTGAACATGTTTTGTGCCTTCGCTTTAAATTTATTATATTATATGTATGTAAAATATATATATTTTTATATTGGCCTTACATATGTATGTACGAAAGCGGGTCTGTGTATGTACAGTTGGCAATATGGCGTCATTTTTTGCTACCATGTGGCAAAATTCTTAGAATATATTACAAAAACTATATTAAATGCTTTAAACTAATGAACATTTCACAAAACCTATTCCTGAGGGATGATAGGGTTGCAGATTAGCTAAATTTGTCCATTTGTATGTATGCAATTGTACAATTGTATATATGTATGTATAGGTGAAAATGGTGAATCATTAAACAGGGCTTTTTACATACATACATATATACATATATTTACTATATGTTCTTTGGCTCAAGAAATTAAGATCGACCGGTACTAGAGAAATAAAATTGGTTAAGGTTACTAAGGGCGTGGAACTAGTTTGTTAGTCGTACCACCACCTACTTTCATCGAATACTTTCTGGCTACGCCCTTGATAGCAACAAAATAATAAATACACCGGTTAAGGTACAAAGATTTGTATGTACATATGTGCTTAATATTTGAATGCTCGCAAGTGACATCATCTTAATGTTAATAATTTATCCTAAGTTGTTAAAGAAAACTATTTAATATACCTTTAGGATTTGTATCTATTTTGTCGTAGCTATGATACCCTGATGTATGTGTATGAGATTTTCGAATATGCATTTTAGCCTAGTTTTTTTTTTTTATATATAACAATTAGAAACAAAGTTTTTATTTGTAGTATTTAGATGGTATTAACAAAATTTATAAGAAAAATGAAGTAAATCAATATAAAAGTTATTTTTTTCGACCATATGGTGGTTGATTTGGTATGTTTTCAAATATGTATGTTTAATTGTATCCGAAAATGTATGTGTATATACATACGTCTCCGTTATGCGTGGGTATTGCGTGGTGATCTAACCGGTATGGTTATTAAGGCATGGGTGTATGACTGCATAGAGCGTATGTATGTCCGCTTAGGTTTTTCTGTGTTTGGTGTGTGGGATTTTGGCTTGATGACGTTATTTTACGAGTACTGATGAATCCATGTATGTAGTACATTTTTTTTTTAAGATTATTTCTCTTGTTTTCTTTTCAGTTTTGGGAAATCATTTCCGATGAGCATGGAATTGATGCTACCGGTGCTTACCATGGAGACAGCGACTTGCAGTTGGAACGTATTAATGTATATTATAATGAAGCATCTGGTGGAAAATATGTGCCGCGTGCAGTACTCGTGGATTTGGAACCAGGCACCATGGACTCTGTCCGATCTGGTCCATTTGGTCAAATCTTTCGACCTGATAATTTTGTGTTCGGTCAGTCCGGTGCTGGCAATAATTGGGCAAAAGGACACTATACAGAAGGCGCGGAGCTGGTTGATTCAGTTTTGGATGTTGTCCGCAAAGAAGCCGAATCGTGCGATTGCTTACAGGGATTCCAATTAACTCATTCCTTGGGTGGAGGTACCGGCTCTGGTATGGGAACCCTTTTGATCTCAAAAATTCGTGAGGAATATCCAGATAGAATTATGAATACATATTCCGTTGTGCCCTCACCCAAAGTGTCAGATACCGTTGTTGAACCATATAATGCTACCCTTTCTGTTCACCAATTAGTTGAAAACACAGATGAAACGTATTGTATTGATAATGAAGCCCTTTACGACATTTGCTTCCGTACACTTAAGCTTACAACTCCGACATATGGAGATTTAAACCATCTTGTTTCATTAACAATGTCTGGTGTAACAACCTGCCTCCGGTTTCCCGGTCAGCTCAATGCTGATCTTCGTAAGCTGGCTGTTAACATGGTTCCATTTCCGCGACTGCACTTTTTCATGCCCGGGTTTGCTCCTCTTACTTCACGTGGTTCTCAACAATATCGTGCGCTGACGGTTCCTGAACTCACCCAACAAATGTTTGACGCAAAGAATATGATGGCTGCCTGTGATCCTCGCCATGGCCGTTATCTTACTGTCGCAGCAATTTTCCGTGGCCGCATGTCAATGAAGGAAGTAGACGAGCAGATGTTAAATATTCAAAACAAAAATAGTTCTTATTTCGTGGAATGGATTCCAAACAATGTAAAAACAGCTGTTTGCGATATACCGCCTCGAGGACTCAAGATGTCAGCTACATTTATTGGCAATTCGACTGCAATTCAAGAGTTGTTCAAGCGTATCTCTGAACAATTCACTGCTATGTTCCGCCGAAAGGCTTTCTTGCATTGGTATACAGGCGAGGGAATGGATGAAATGGAATTTACTGAGGCTGAGAGCAATATGAACGACTTGGTGTCTGAGTATCAACAGTATCAAGAAGCCACAGCCGACGAAGATGCTGAATTTGAGGAGGAGCAGGAAGCTGAAGTTGACGAAAATTAAATCAGCCTATATATGAACTTCGATATAAATGTGCACCATACATTTTAAAATTAATAAAATTGAAACCACATTTTCTGTTCTTTAATGCCTACATGAATGAAATTGGAATTATTTTTTATTTCTTTTTGTTCTGTTCTAAAAACTGGGAAAACTGAATTGTCAAGACAAAGTAAAAAAGTAACAATGGAGCTTTCCCAACTGTTATAATACCCTGTATCTATGTACATAAAATGAATTTCTTTCGCAGGTATTTTAAAATATTTATTTTTCCAAAATATTTCAAATGATGTTGACTGCTTTATAATGGTTGTGTAAAAGTTGGACACACTGATTCTTGCTGAACCTTTACCATTATAATATAAGTTTTGATATCCTTCATTATTATTAAACCCCTGCTACTCTATCAAGTTGGCAGCTCTTTGGTAGACATCACTGATGTTTGTTTCTCCCTTAAATAATTAAATACTTCGACAATTTGACGTTAAGTACTTCAAACATGAAGGATCCAAATTACTAGTATTCGTTGCTCGTTTTTAATTTAATTAAAAACTCTAGAAACATTTATTTGCTAACGTTTTTATTTTGTCTCCCAAAGACTGGTAACTTAAAACTGTCTTGCCCGCTTGATCCATTTTGGCATGTTGATTATGTGTCGTCTTATTTGTTAAAGCAAGCAAATTTAATATTAAAGCTTCCTGGACTTTCTCCAGACTCTTGGCTACTGGTACGAGTGCCACGTTGTCGGCGAATCACACGATGTTGGCACCCGGGGGGAAAGAAAGGCGAAGGATCCCGTCGAACATTATGTTCCAAAGCAAGGGTCCGAGAATGGACCATTGGGGAACGCCCCCGGTGATTGTGTGCACCTTCATGCCCTCGCTGGTGTGGTACAGGAGCTTCCTGCCGGAGAAGTAGCTCCGGACTACAGCTCACAGCCGTGCTGGGACTGGCGTGAAGGTGAGAGCGTCCATGATACATGTCCAATTGGCCGTGTTAAGCGAATTCCTGACGTCCAGCGTCACGATAAGGCAGTATTGTTTGCTGCCGCCTTTCCATCCTTATTCCTGGCATCCTCCGTGCTCCAAGCCTCTTAGGAGCCATAATGGTTGTCCCGAGAGACCGCTCTCAGCCTTTAATATTTGCTCCGGCCTCGAAAAAATGCCCTTTTCGAAGGCCCGACCAGCAGGCAGATGGGCCTGTACGACAAGGGGTCGCTAGCAGGCTTGTCCGGTTTTGATACTAGGACCAGCTCTTGCAGTTTCCAGGCATTTGGGAAGTACCCACCATTGAGGCACTGGGTGAAGAGCCTCGCAAAGGTCTTCGAGTGCAACGAGAGGGCCAGTCTCGCGGTCCGGTTAGGGACCGCGTCTGGCCCCGGAGCCTTATTGAGACTCAAGCGCCTCGCAAACTGGGTGACCTCCAGAGGGGATGTGGAGGAGTTCGCCGTCTGGGCCGGGGTGGTGGGATAGGAACAAGGTCTCCACGATAAACCCGAACTGGATCGGATCTGTTACGGGGGCCGGTCTGCAGTTCCCCAGCCGTTTCACCGCCATCCTGTATGCGGCACCCCAGAGGTCGAAATCAGCCGAGTCGTGGTGGCCTTAATCGCCGTTCGAGGGGCTTTGCGCCGAGCGCGGAATTCATTCTGCAGCCGCCCGGCCAGGCAGGGGTCTCTGTAGCGCTGGTATCGACGGCGGGAGGAAAGGCACTGCCTGCGTGCGACCGCAACTTCTTCAGTCCCCCAGCGGAGCGGCTGATGGTGGCGCCGGTAGGGCTCATGCTGGCCCTGCAGGCGTCAGCGACTCTTCTGTAGATAATACTTCCAGACTCCTCTGGCCGGTCACCGATGTCCAATCCGCTTAGGCGCTCCATAAGTGCAGTGGGGTCCAAGAGGTCCTGTGCGAAGACCCGTTTCCGGGGGATCGGACTTCGTGGGCAACGCTGGAGATCCCGCAAGGTGAAGCTGATGGCGAAGTGGTCGCTCTCCGTATACTCGTCGGAAACGCGTCAGGTCGACCGGTTGTGCAGGCTGCTGCTGCCGAATGTAACGTCGAAATTTGAGTGCCCTCTGTTCATTGACGTTACCGATGTTCAGAAGCGCCATGTCGAGACGGGGAAGAGCTTCAAGTAGGGCCTGGCCCTTCGTGTTGGTGTGGGTGCTCCCTCAGCTCGTCGACCACGCGATGAAGACGCCGGCGATCACGACGTTGGACCGACCGTGGGCGTCCGCGGCAATGTCTTCCATGATGCTGAAGAATGAGGCCAAACTTAGGCTGCGCGACAGGTAGCAGCTGTATATCAATAGGCCGTCTGCCTTTGCTCGCACAAATCCGTTCCCGGCGTGGATTTCGGATAGTTGGACTGTTGAGGATCCACAAACCCAGATCGCGGCCTTACCGCTTGCTTTGTAGGGCTCGCTCAATAAGGCCAGGTCGACGGGCGTATCGAGCAGGGACTGCAGGAGATCCTGTGCGGACCTGCAATGGTTCAGGTTAAGCTGGAATAGCTTAACCCTACCCATCCCTGGACACCTCTAGGTACGCCGGGCCCGACCTGCTGAGTGTGTGGTGCGTGTTGTCCCTCTTACCGGCTTTAGTGCCTAGCTGGCTGTTTTAAGATTGTTGCTAGCACAACTTCGCGAGAGGTACTCTCCGCGACGTCCCGGATCTCCAGGGTGACCTTGTCGGTGAGGGCCGATACCGCTGCAGCCATTCCCCAAATTTGTATGCCATATCGCCATGCCTATGCAATGACAGCATTGTATATCGTACGCTTACACCTTAACGGGAGCCTACTTTTTCTGTTTAGCAACCAGCTGAGCTAAAATTGCTTATATTTACAGCTTTTAATGGCAGTGGTTATACGAGGCTTAAACGTAAGCCGCTTGTCCAAAATTACCCCCAGGTATTTTGCCTCAGTTGCTACCTGCAGCACCTTTCCATTTAGCCAAACTATTAGTGCCTCTTTTCTGCATAGGGTGTAGCAGAAATTTACACATATACCCACATTTAGCCCAATATTCCATCTGTGCCGGACCCACAGCAGACGAATGCCATCTGCAGCTTCATATATGCATACATCCTCCGCATATGACGCTATCAATGCTGTATTTTGCTGAATGAAGCAGATATTCTTCGGTACTAGGATATCTGCAGTGTATAATGTGTATAAGAGGGGGCCAAGGCCGCTGCCTTGAGGCACACCTCGTATATTTTTTTAATAGCTCCAATTATTAATTATCTCTTGTTACAAAACATTTTATAATTGTTTGAAAGCATTAGGAGTCTGCCTATCTATCTTTGACCATCGTCAAAGGATAGTGGTTATACTAAGTTTATTTAATTGGAACTTCTATTTGTTAGGTGTGAGGAAGTCCATTAACGTAGTCGACTGGGCCGAAGTTCCTCTTGGTAGATACGTCTCAGATCGTTGTTGACATAGATGTGCAGCAGGTCAATGTGTTTTTTGCCCATTTTTCGAATTATATTAGAAATTGATTCAATTTGAAGCTCACCGTATTGGTCCATGTTACTTATGTGAGGTCCAGCTCTAGAGATTGTCTTTAATATTTTTGATATTTTGCACGTAGTGCCCCAAATTTCGATACCATATGTCCATGTGGGTTTTGAGGATTGTCTTATATAGTAGCAATTTGTTTTCCAGGTTGAGTTTTGACCGTGTCCCACTTAGTTTGTTAAGCATGTACGTATGTTTTATTCTTTAATTTTATTTACTTGTTAAGAATATGCTCTTTCCATTTGAGTTTGGCGTCAATAGTAAGTCAAAATTATTTGTAGCTGTTTTTGGTCAATATCCTTTGGTTATCAATAGAAGTTTTCCTGATGTCCGATTTTTATATTTCACATGAGTCGCCTTATCTTTGTTAACTTCAATTCCCCAAGTCTTGAAGCACGTAATGGCATTTTTCAGTGATTTTAGTGCTTTTGTTGCTTGTCTTTTACTGTGATCTGCGGCCATGAGCACCGTACCATCTGCGAAGGTTGCTATACTCGTCCCAGGTTCTGTCAGTGGAGAAAGGTAATTTTTTTAAATGTTGGGCTGCCATTTATAAAGTTAGTAGTGGACATCAGCCGTTTTTGTTTCTCACTTATGTGGCACTTGCAATATTATGTGTATGTATACTATTGACATTTTATGTGTATCGCTAACGACCCCTCCCAGCCATCACTCGTGACGTCTAATAAATTTTTAAAAGTTGATTTTTTTCACTACTATTGGCCCGCAATGGTCGTATGTAGTATCAATCGAAAGGAGAGACAAACGGACAAGGCTAGATCGATTTATTTAATCATTCTAAGCATATCGGGTGTAACTTTGGGGGATCTACCACGTCTCCTTCTCTATTTTACATACTTTTGGACAAACAAATAATACCGTTGTACCTTCAGGTATAAGAAGTGCTCGCTTAGGCAAGACCTTCAAAGAAAAGTGGCAGATCCTGTCATGTCCTGGGGCTTCATTATTAGGCTAATTCTTCATGGTAGTTACGACCTGTTCCAATTTAATAGCCTTAATTGTAATCATCTGTAGTGGCGTGTCTAATTTGTGATTTGTCTCCACAGTATTTTCTGGATAAGTAAATTGGAATGGCTGAAAACGATTTAACAGATGGTTAGCAAAGACAATAACCTCTAAGCGGATGTCGGATAGGAGCAATTCTTAAGGGCTATTTCAATGATTTTGTTGTTGCCTTCCATTTTGATATAAGCGCTGTAAACAAATTTACTATCTGGGTTGGCATAGCAACAAGCTAGGATTGCATTTCAGTTAGATTTATTATTGCCACTCTAATTTCCTATACTGCTGTCAACAATTATCCATTACTTTCTTTTTCACGATGTTGACTATCTGGATGTCTTCGTAGTTGTTTTTGTTGATATTTTGCTAGTTTATGCATGGCTGCAATGTTCCCGTTAAGCAATGCGGTGTGTCTGTGTTACCTGTACAGCTTTTCGTAAAACGCCCGCGTAACTAGTTGAGTTACAAGTTTGGTTCATTGGAGCTTGATTATCTTTATTCATCCACAGCTGATGGGTTTCGAACGTTTTGGTCATTTGCTGTACTATATTTAGCGTTCTTTTTGCTAAATCCACTTATATTCAAGTACTTCAAGTACCATGGGCATCCTCTATTATTTGCTGGGTGGTTTTCTGAACAGTGGAGGCATATAGCAGGGGCATCAGGCTTAACGCACTCGTTCGATCGATGATCTCCGCCACATAAAGCTGTGTTTCTTTCTGCAGTGTCCTGCAGTATGTCTATATTCTTGGCATCTAATAAAATATGACACTACTTCCAACTTCCTCATTTGTTGGATTTGAACCGTATTCCTATTATTGGATTTCATTTTAAAAACCCCTCTGTTGTAAGAGGCAATTTTGGGATTATAAATGTTCACAACCCTATGTCCACGGCTGCTCATAACAGAAATTATATCTTTAATTAGCGTTGAAAAATTCAATTCCTCAATGACGAATTTGTATGACATATCTTCGTGAAGCTGATAAGTGTGTATTGTAACTGTCCAGGGCCCGAGTGACCGATTTGCAAATATGCGTATAACATTGCCAATGTTATAGCTAAATACCACTAAGAAGGGCTTGTAAATCACTAATATCGTCTAAATTGTTTTATTACAATTTTTGATTGACCTTGCTCTTACTTGCTGCAGAGGCACCAGCAGATATTAGCAGCGTTCTTCTTAGGTTTATGATACACTGTCTCTCCTTCTTATTCAGAACTATTTTCGTTTTGGTCCATAATAATGATTATCCATTTCGGCTAGCAGAACAAAACAAATTAAACTATTACTTTTAGTAGAATTCTCTTTTGATGTTGGTGAATTTAATACTTTACCAGCTCGTTTAGATTCGGCTTCATTTAAATTATTATTGTCATTTTTTCGCTTCTTACTACGATTTCGAGCTTTATTCAGTATATCTGCGGCATCGATAGACATACAAGCATTAGCAGAGGATTTATAGCCAATTCCGACGTTGATATTTGTGGTTGACAGGTAATATATTTTTATACCTGAGGAGGCCATGGAAGTATTGAACGAAGAGTATAGGAGGAGTACGTGGTGCTGCTTGTCTTCACAGCTGGAATTACTTGATTACTTGATTGGAATTACTTGAATTCGAGGCCTGAGACACAGCAGGCTGCACCGGAAGCACCGTTATACATGGTTTTCTACTTTTTGCTGTTTTGTTTTTGTTTTCACTGTATTTTCTTTGCAAGCAATCATAAACATAAAATAAACACGACCGATCGTTTATTTCTCTTCCGTGCGTGCCCCCACGCGAAGTAAAACAACATTCTCGTTCGGGGGTCTATGAGAGACTCTGTATCTAACTGGAATGCAAATAAAATTCCCTTGTTTTTTAAACTAATGGTTGGTTGGCTTTCCGAACTCTCTTAAACTTTCATCGCACAATGAATTGTATACAGTGGTTGGGGATGGTGGAACGTACAAAGACGTTGTGCACCGCTGATAGATCATAAAATATGTAGGATGTGTAGGATATTTAAATGTATTACTCTAATTCAAATTGTATTTTTGCAAGTAAGGAGTTTTCCCGACTGCACCTGTACCTCCTTAGAGTAAATTAATTTCATATTTTGCGGATCTTTTTGAACGCGTTGGGCTGCCACTCTACTTTATATTTTGCAGTTGCCAGTTAGTTTGCAGCGGGACATGGAACAAGCACAGTAAGCCCACTTGGCCAAAATCCAAAGCCAAAAATCCAATGAAATTTTTTAAACCAAGCCAAATAATATCTAGGCATCGTCCTAGATAGAAGGCTGACCTTCCAGCAACATATCGCAAGTGCAATTAAGCTTTGGAGCTGGAAGATCAGCCAAGACTACTGGATAATCGGTAAAAGAAGCAAAACTACCAATACAATGCAAAAGGGCGATTAACACATGTATCATCGCTCCTATCTAGCGCTACGGGATCCAAATACGTATCCAAATAAGACCCTTTGTCGCATTACTGGATGTGAATGCTACGTGCACACCGGGACTTAAAGGACATGCCAGTAGAGGACCAAATTGGCCGGCATGCAAGCAGATACAATGATCGCCTTTTTGCTCACAAAAATGGGCAGCGGTTTCCCTTGCCATAAAAAAATTCAATTACTCGTCTGATGCGGAGACATCATGAACTCCTGACGGCGACACCACGGACAGCTCATCCAACATCCTAGACAGGCCCGTGGCACCACCGCCCCCAAACAGCACCAGCTGCCCTAGGGATGCCCCCAATGCGATTTACAATGCAAGAAAACTATATATTAGATGCAATAATGAGGCAGGAATGTATATAAATAAAAAACAAGTAAGGAAGTAACAGTCAAGCTAGCCCGATGGTGTTATACCCTGTACCTGGGGTTTTGAATCAAAATAATTTCACAATTTGGAATCAAATTAAATTCTTAAAACAGCTGCGGGTGGCGTCTTCGGGTATTTCTTTGACTTCCAACTTATTCACTCGCTATTCTTTAAAAGCTAGCAAGTAATCGGGCCACGCTTAATAAATACAATAAGCGAAGTAACAACAAATTTACCCACCTCACACTCAGAACGCGTCATAGCGGCCGTCTCTATCCATTCTCTGCTCCCCCATCCACTTTTATGTGCTCACGACCGGCCGAGGCAGCGATTTTTATGCCCCCACCCCCAAAACTTTGAAGTTACTTCGTTGATTATAAAGGGATTTAAACAAATTTGGTACCAAACAAAAGGTATTCTCCGCCGTCATCATTCCATACAAACTTTTGCTCTATTTTTAAAATTGTAGCTATTAAACAAATTCATATGATTAGGGCGAAAAGGGGGCAAATAAACAAATAAAACTCTTCCTTCAGGTACAGGGTATAATAAAAAAAATAATAATAATGTTTTAAAAGCCTTTTGTAAGTTATTCATATTTTATTTAAACCAGTTTATGCAGCAAAAAGGTGTGAAACGAATTTTTGTTTTGCAAGTAGGGTAAAATCTAAGCCTTACATTATTGTGCAAATATACGTTATAGATTCGCATTGAAGTACTGCTCTGAAGTCGGCTATTAATCAATAGACTTCATTTTACACAAGTGATTTATAGGTATCATTTTTACTTCATCATTTACTTTACAAACAAGTATATCTCCTTCTTGTTTGGATAAAACTCTTCCAACAGATTCCCTGTCTTCTCCATAAATCACCTTGAATTCGTCCCCACTATTTGGAGCGACTGGAGCTAAGTGTTCACTTACTATTGACACACTGCGATCTTCTTGACGTAAAAATACTGAGCAAACGCCATTTGACACAGTACGAATTATACCAGTTTGGCCTACTAAATCCGTGTCATCGTGGGAGTGGATACGTACTTCTATATCGGTTGTACACCAATCGCCCATTGTTGAGTCTAAGCTAGCTCCCGGGGTTTGCGGGTTGTATGGTGATTGAGGAATTCCACCTGGCGTATTCGGTGAATAAGTCGATGGTGAGGGTGTGTTCATATAACCAACAGGATAGGGTGAAGGAGCAGGACTTGGACTATGATTATATGGACTATAGCTTCTGTCAGATCCATACAAAGTTCCAGGCGTCTGTGGTGCAAATTGGGAGGCCATTTGGTATCCAGGGGTACCTATTTAAGCAATCATTATAAGCAGGTATATAATATTATAAATAAGAAAATTTTACTTGGATTGTATCCAGGACTAGGACTTGGCTCCTCCAAAGGATAATCAAAATCATTGTTTCGAGCCGGTGTTGTATTAGATGATGGATCCCAAGCACCATGGCGAGGTGTCATGCTTCCGTCATGAGATGGAGTCATTGTACCATATGGAGTTCTAGTGTCTGCATCCCAATTCGGAGTTTGGCTTCCAACCAATGGAGTTTTTGATCCTGCAGCAGTATAACTTGGAGTCTGTGAGCCGTATCCAGGAGTGCGAGCAGGAGTCCGGCCGTATGTTGAAACGTTACCCTCTTTTCCAGGAACACCAACAATAGCAATGTGGTTGCGATCCACAGAAATCGTCTGACAAGAAGTATGGAGTTCTACACGAGCAGTACTATCAGTTGCATCTTTAACAATGCCAACAGCACCTTAAATTTAATAAAATTTAAGTATAGAAACGTAAAAAATGTAAATAAAATATAATACCTTTATACGGCCCTCCACTAATTTTAATAGTTTTTCCAAGAATTTCTCGATCGCGAGTTACCTTGCATCCACCCCTACCACCACGAGATCCGCCCCGGCCCCCACGTCCACCTGACGGATGCATTGGTGATTGAATTCTTGGAGACATGAAACCCAAGCCGCCTAGTGTACTCGAACTGTTTACAATTGATTTACTTCCACCAGCTAATTGCAAATGCCGTGTTTTGCATACGAAAATGCCCCCATTTTCTGTATACATGCGGCAGTGCAAAAATGCTAAGCTGCGGTAAATGTGTTTGATTTCTCCTGATCGACCCTGCAAAAGTTATACATAAAGTATTAGTGACCTCTAAACTCGATTTCAATCTAGTTCTTACTGCGTGAGGGCCTTCCATGACTTTAACAATATCACGGCGCCTTATTTGATTTTGATCTGCATCCAAAGCAACTGTATTTCGATTTTCTCGTCGTTTGTGTAAAGCTGTTGGCTTGCATTCAATACACTTTCCGTTCATTCCCAAAACATGGAAATTTTCACGTTCCAACCGCACAATTACACCTACATTTTGAGAACTGCAATCATTTAAAATATATTTGAATTGTTAATAGTATTATAAGAAGGAATACGAGATTAAACTTACTCGAGTTGCACCAAGTCGCCCCATTGAAATTGACCAAGGCAGTCTACACCAGTAGCAACATCAGAACACAATTGCAAATCTCGTGGCAAAACTTCCAATTCATGGTTAGTCAAATCCGAAACAAGTACAACACGTAATGTTTCGACACGAATTATTAAGCCAGTTTCACCTTCATATCGTCCGGCTAAAACCCTAGCGTGATCTCCAGTTTTAAAGTATTTACGTAATTCACTGGCTTTGAAAATCAGGGGATCCTTAATACGCAAAATTAAATAAATAGGTAGGTAGAACACTTTAATTAAAATGAATTAAATGCTCGTTCTAACTAAACACCCATTAGGGCTTAAAATCAAATTTAATATAAACCATTATTTCAATGCTGTACTGTTTTTGCCCTGCTAGTAAAAAATTATTATTATTTTTTTATATAATTATTAATTATTAAAATTAATCAATTATATATTTATACTGTGTTAGGTTGCAAAAAAGATGTTTAATAGTTATTCGGGATTCAATCCAAAACCAGTAATGGAACCTAAACCGAAATTATATATTTATTAAAGGACCGGGCCATCAAAATATATGATTTTTGAAAGCCGAAACCGATTCTCAGTTATTAAATCTGTACCGTTTTGTACCGAAATCATCGAAATAGTGTTTATATTAGTACTATAATTCCTTAGCTTTTTAGTTAATTTAAATTAGCACGTCCATTCTGCCTGATTATACAAGCTTACATATAAAAAGTTCGTAAAAGATACCAATGTGCAAATAATTAAATATGTAGCTGAAGTGCTTACTTTAAGATCCTGATGTTTTGGCATAACAGTTATCATGGACCCATCAATCGCCACAATTTTTGCCTGCAAATTTTCTAGGTCTCCAATGCATACTTCAACATTATCGCCCATCGAAAAGGAATGGGTGGCAGTTGGGTCATCTTTAGTATTTCCCATAACTTCCAAGTTAACTTCTGTTAAAATGAAAAATTAAATGTCGTTAGTACATAACAAGAAAGAAAGTAACAAAATATCTAGCCCGGCTGTTAAATACCTTGTACAATTGTATGGAATTATAATAGATTCAATATTTTCTGTTAAAACAAACAAATTTGTTAACTGAACAACGGCGGCCATCTACAGATATTCCCTTTTATCTTCACGTACATATTAAAACCCGGTTCAGGTATTGGGGTAAGCCCTAACAATGACAATGATACCGGTATTATTTTGTCTAAACGTCTATCGAAATATAAACTTCTGTGCGTACCAGAACCAAAAATATTTTAGTTTAGAATTACTGCTAAATTTACTTCCGCACCTTTAAATAATTTGGAACGATCGTGTAATTTGTTTGCTAGCATACAATATTTAGCTTAATTTAAAACGCAAGTTTACAAGTAAAGCCGTATAAAATTGCAGCTTAATACAGCCTTTCTGTATTACATGGTTTAAAGTGAAAACAAGTAAGGAAGTAACAGGCGAGCTAGCCCGACTTTGATATACCCTGTACCTGGGGCTTAGAATTTAAATAATTTCACTATTTTGAAACAAATTTAATATTATATTCTTAAAACCGCTTCGGCGAGCGTCTTCAGGTTTTTTTTTTTTTTTTGACTCACAGCCCTATCACTCAATAATCTTTAAAAGCTAGCAAGTGATCGGGCCACGCTCCCAATATGCGAAGTAACAACAGAACGCGTCACAGCGGCCGTCTCTACCCATTCTGTGCCGCCCCCTTCCACTTTTATGTGCGCGCGACTGGCCGGCCACTGCCGAGACAGCGGTTTTTATTTCCCCCACCCCCTTAACTTTGAATTGAAGTCACTCCATTGATTATGAACGGATTTAAATAAATTTGATTTCAAACGAACGGTATTTGTATTCTCCACCGGTCTTCTATACAAACTTTTGCTCTATTTTCAAAATTGTAGCTATTAACCAAATTATTTGATTAGGGCGTAAAGGGGGCGTGGCATCGAAAAAAAAAGGTAAACTCGATCTGCCTGCAGATATATCGAGTCTAAATTTCAAATTTGGTTGCTCTAGCTTTTATAGTCTTTGAGATCCTTTTGTTTACACGGACAGACAGACGGACAAGGCTAGATAAAATTCTTTTATGTTTGTAACCATATTAGACGTAGCCTTGGGGGTCTCCGACGCCTCCTTCTCTATGTTGCATATTTTTGCACAAACACATTATACCCTTATACCAACAAGTACAGGGTATAATAAAGGTCAAATGCTTAAATTTTATGTTCGGAAAAGCATAAATTAAGAAAACTTACCCTCAGGAGTTTCCTCAAAGCGCTCGAGTTCAGCCAAACTTGGCTTAACGCCATCAGATAAAATAGCGGACATTGTAAAGTTTTTATAAAGAAATCCTTTTCTAGAATACCTATTTCCTTCGAATAGAAGAAAATCACCGTCCGAGTGAACTTCCCCTCCAATAGCCCTATAAATAGATATTAATTATACATTACATTTTTGAAATGACTGCCAAAACATCCTATTTTACCTTACAGCTTCAGGATCAAAAGGTTTTGCCGGAGGCCGACGTTTTTTTTTTCGTTTTCCATCGTCGCTTTCCTGAATTATGGAACATACAGAAAATGCGAATTTTAAAACTGCGGGCTTTAACGAACATACCAATGCTGTTGTCCTTAATGCTCCACGCATTCGGGTGTAGTCAATTCGTGGTAGAAGTTTTAGATGCACTTGATTTTGAGCTAAGTCCACATAATCCACTTGAGCAATATCATCTTTGTATAAACCACGTTTTAAACGAACCCACTGTTTGACTTTAAGCCCAACTTGCTCTTTTACAACCTTAAGAACGTCCGTCATTTCTTTTATGGGTACCATTTCCTGCTTCCATTTTCCCATTCGTAAATTGCCAACGTTCTCAATTGCAGTTTTCACATGGGTCTGCTTATATGCTTCAAGATATATATATCCTTTAACCCCCTCAGGAGCAATAATGGATTTAATTTGCAAAGGATCATCTGTGTTTAAGTACGTTAGAAATTTTCTCATTAGGAGTAAAGCAGTAGCTTTCTCCTCCCCTATGCGGCACTTTACCATCCATAAATTAGGATCCCTGGTTAAACAAAATTAATTAAACATATTTGAAAATAATTTAAACAGACTCAAATCTTCATACTTAATGCCGGGCAATAGAGTTTGTTGTGTTATTTCATCCGACATTTCTTCTCCACCGTCACCAAAGTGTCGTTTTACCATGGATTCATCAGCATATTTTTTTCGCAAATATTCCTCAATTTCGTCCTCTTTTTGTGTACTTTGCAAATAAATATTTAATTAGCTTAAATCATCTAAAAGAACTAATATACTTACTCCCAAAGATTCGTGCCCCTTCTTCTAATTTCAATATCGCGAGCAGTTGGCCCCAATTCATCAATTTCATTACTAACAATTCCAATTTCATTAGCGCCCTCTTCCCATTCATCGTCTTCATCAACCTTGAAAAAAATAAAATTTTCGTTTTAAAATTCATTCGGTAAAACCTTTTCCACTGTATTAACCTCATCGTCCACTTCAGCCTCATCAATTATAAATCCACCAAATCGTTCCTTTTTCTTCTTTTTTCTCGGATGATCATCATTTTCTTCTTCTTCGTACTCTTCAGAGTCAATGTCATCACCATCATCATCACTTTTTCGACGCTGAGCACGTCCACTAGGAGTATCAGATTCTGAACCAGAGCGGGATCGGGATCTTGATAAAGACCTCGAAGACCTAGAACGAGATCTAGATTTGGAACGTTGCGTAGAAAGGGAGCCATCTTCGGAGCCAGTGTCGGACATTATGTTCTGTAAAAATATAAAGATACTATTAGGGTTATAATTTACGCTACAAAGAATAAATATTTGCCTATAACACTTTGATTCGAACTAAACAGCTTGATACGGTTTAACTTATATTTAAAAGCTTCTTACAAAATTATAATGCAGTTTCCCGAAATTAAAAAATGTCTGCCACGCTAGGCTTGTTTTAGTGTGACCATACTATTGAATTTATGTACCAAAAAATATATAGTATTTTAAATATACAAGACTATTTTATTCATATACACAATATTTTAAATATTTATTCCATATTAGAAATTTAATCTGGTGGTGTTGAGCTTATATAAATTGAATTAGCAAAATTCAAAGGTCTGACGTGACAACATGCCAGTTGCAGCCCTGTTCGAGTTTGCATTACCAGGAGTATTCGGAAAGCGCCAAAAAAATCGAATATTTCTTTGCGTGTTAAATCCGTACATACATTTTAAAAAGTTCTTACAACAAGAACAAACCTCTACGAAAGCACAACAAAAAAGATTTGTTGTTAAGAGAATATTCAAAAAAAAAAGTTTTACTTTTTAGAAAGCTAACTATAAAACCTAATCAATTTATTCATGTATGAAAGAATTCTATTCAGCTGTCTTTAGGGCTATCGATTCCAAACTCGATTACAGAGAGCTCTCAGGGCTGATTTTTTCTGTGTTTTAGGTTTCTGCAAAATTGAACACTGAACGCAACGACAAAATTTGGGACGTGATTACCTTAAATTTTATACAACCGGAAACCTAATTTATTTCACAGCGCTGAAGGTAGAATTTCTTATTGTGTTTTTAATTATTGTGGGATCATGTGCGTATTTATTACTATTATAGCTTAGCAACCCCTGAATATGTTGCAGTGTTGTTGGG